>JAYXIM010013301.1:0-36204 GCA_037575425.1 Anastrepha fraterculus | reverse complement strand
AAATGAAAAATTTACAATAACAAATATTTTAAATATATTTCTTAGCTAGAATAATGCTTTTTGTTGAGAAATATCTGAATTTTTTAGTGAATTTAATAATTTTTTATGCAACCATGTTAGATAAAAGAGAGCTTTGAAATCAGGTGATCTCAGTTGTGGGAATTTTTTGACAACCAGTTGACAGGGTTTCTACTTATGGTTCTGTACAAAGGTCCGGGTGTAGCATTTTCATTGATTTTACTCGGGAAATGTTTTACTTTTCGAAAAGATTTTGCCGATATTTAGAGGTATGTAATTTACCATGAAATATTGATAAGGAAGAATTAGTAATGTTAATTTAAATAAAATTAGTCGCATGAAAATTAGTGCAGATGATGGATAAGACCATCTTTTACTGAATCTGCTGTCACTATCAGATCACAGATTCAACCTTTTCACAACTACATCGTTCCTTCTCTAACAGAAAGAATAAATCCGTTCACCAAATAGATCGAATTGGATTAAAAAAGCTTCGCAATGGTTAAAAATAAACATCGCCAGAGGATCTAGCACCTTCTCCCAGCACTACTAAAGCGATTTCAAGCCAAGATCGATGCAACTGACATTGCAGCAATGCTGGTAAGTGCCATGGAGTTTCTTCAAGTATCATGGAGCCTTAAATAATTGCCTTCTTTATAAACAGCCAGGCTGTGACCAAAGCGAACGAGGACGCTTATGACTAACGCAAGAAATCAAGTTTTGAAGAAATTAAAGATCGATGTATTATCTTCAAAAGCTCAGCATTAACACACACGGGGATATACAGCGCACGCTCGATAACGTGTATTAATTCAAACCAATGCAGTTCACGTTAACAAAAGTGTTCACGTTTTGGAATACCCAAAAAGACTAAGTAAATATATTTTTTCACATTTAAATTCACATTTTAGTCTTGTTTTCGTTACATATTAATTTAAAATTAAGTCATACGATGGTTTTATTTAAAAAAAATCAGTCATCTTTTTTTGTATCTTCTGTTTTTCTAAAACTTCAAGCACAGCTTTCTCCCTTAACCGTCTTAGCTTACTGATATCATTTTGATCGACGTCTTCATGGCCAGCCCATATTAGCGCCTTGTTCAAAATTTCAACTGCTTCAGTCGGCTTAATTTTCTCCAGTTGTTCTGATGAGCATTGAGCTCCTCGATATCTGGATGGCTGGTAACGTGAATTCAATCTGAAATTTTTAATAAAAAAAGTTTTTTCAATAACTTTTTTCAATAACCCACATACATATCTTTGAGCATATCTGCGAACACGAACGAACCTCAGGATTTAAACTACCAAGGAGATCGACGGTGTTGCTCATCAAGGTGCGAAGTTCAGCTTCCCATTTTTCTTTTAAAACTACCAACGGAACATTATCTTCGGGATCATCATTGTTTACCGCAAAATTTAAAATACTGTTCCAGCACTTAACTAATGTTGCTTCACCAACATGAAACAAAGCCGCATCCAAAAGATTTATAGCCGTTTTTAAGTTACTTTTTTGCAACGACGCGAGCAAATCAATCTTTGTCGCTGCTATTGAAGCTAGAGGGCTGTTTCTGTAATGCAACTTAGTGATTTTTATTGCATTCTGATCCATCGGTTGAATGAGGGGAGTAACGTTTGGTTCCATAAACATTGCCGAAATTTGCCCATTCTCCGTTGTCAGTTCAGCTTCATTTGGGTGAGAAGGAGCGTTGTCGATTAGGAGGAGAGCTTTAATTGGTAAGGCTTTCTCCTTTAAAAACGATGTAACCTTAAAAAACAACCAGTTAACCTTAAAAATTGGACAAAATTTAAAAGGAATATTCACCTGTGGAATAAATGACGCATGAAACCATTGCTTGCCGACGTCATCAAAAACTTAAGTTTGTGGGATCCAGTAGCGTTTGTACAGCATAAATAGTGTACCTCTTCTTGAATCCTTGAAGCATCCATCACTAGCGAAGAAATTTGCTTCATATTCTTTAAATTTTGCATGCAGTGTTTTTGCCTTTTCTTTCTCCATTAGAGTATTTACTGGCCAGTTTTTATCTCGCATTCGGATAAACCAACGATAAAGAGCTCTCTCCATTTTGGGCAACTCTGAAGAACGCAGAATTTTTCTATTTCCAGGTCCACAATACGTGTTGTTTACGAATTTTAAAATCACTTGCTTTTTCGCTTTAATGTTACAAATTCTTTATTTAGCAACATTATATTTCTTTGCTAAAATCGTCGCTAGAACTCATTTTCACCAGGAAACATAAGACGAAACACTCTTTGCAAAACCAAAACCGCGACTGAAATATTTTCCTCCTTACATGAAATTACGAATAAAATGCCTATTTTATAATTATGGGATTCCCCAATTTCAGAATTATTTGAGATCAATGTACTCGTAAACTACATTCAAATCATTGTAACGTTTATTGTTCATGTTATAGAGCTTTTTGAGTTTGTTCACGTTTTAGAGTAGTCAATCCCCAAAAATGTCTGTTCACGTTTTGGAGTGTTCACGCTTTAGAGCGTTCACGTTATCGAGTGTGCGCTGTATGCAGAATCTAAGCCTAAACTTACCTCTACAGAACACGCTACAGCGACTAATAGCAGAACTCAGACTAATCTTTACATAAAATTTTCTTTGTTCAACATTCAATGAAATTACTGCACAATGGAGATTTTTTGTCAAATTTTGTTCAAAAACGGCTACATGATCCCATTTTTGACGAATTTCAATAATTTTTCTTTTTAAATGCCCGTAAATGATTTTGGAAGAGATTAGCCAAGCCCGGGTTAAAATTTCTTTATTATATCAAAACTGAACATTGAATAGGGTTACTTTTATGAAAAATTCAAAAAAATTTTGAAAACAAAAACAATTTCGGCATTTTTAACTTAGTCTCAATCATTTCAGAGAAGAAGACTGTTGAGCAATTTCTCTGTAAATGTCCGGATTTGGCAGCTAGACGATTAAAATCTCTGGGTCCTCCTTTCTTCGACAGCCTGGGACAGTGCGGCAACCTAAATTTGAGAATTTATTGTTCGTTTATCCGGGCTCGGAATCCGGAAAAACGAGCGTTTGTAGGAGACGTTAAGGCAAGACATGGGACAAAATACCTTCAGCATTTTCTGTTCAATTATGTAATATTTGTGCATATGTAATATTTGTTTTCGGAAAAAGAAATCCAAAATCCGTAAAATATTTGCGCAAATGGTTTAAACTGTTACAGGATCGATATTTAGCTTCTGGGCGATGCTACGACTGCTAACATGGCAGTCAATTTCGATTAATGTATTTTTGTGATTTATCGGCATTATCGACATTTTCTTGAATTGAATTTGAAAAGGTCGAGCCAAGGAGCACCAGGAGATTTGGTGGCTCCTAAAACACTCAGGCTAAAAAGCCCATTGTATTTAAAGCTCTGGAAAGGGGGTAGATAGTCAAGGAGGGAGGGAGAAAAGTATCAGAGAAAGAGATAGGAAAGAATAGAGACAGAGACAGAGATAGAGATAGTTAGTCCTGTGAGAATTTTCCAGATTCTTTGGCAAATCTGTAAATATCCTCCAGTTTTAGAAAACGAATATTACCCATTCCCATGACATCGGAACCCAATACCCGTAGTCGCGCTCTAGCAAAGGCAGGACACTCACAGAGAAAGTGCTCAGTGCTATCCGCCTCCTCCAAGCATGACAGGCATACCGGGTCCTCGATGATTCCAATGGTGGTCATATGCTGACCCCATGGGTTGTGTCCTGTAATGATGCCGACCATCAACCGAATGTCTTTCCTTCTAAGTTTTAGTAGAAAGTTTGACAGTTTTCTGTTCGGGCTTGTCACAAAACACTTTGCAGTTCTGCAGCGTTCTAGACCGGACCATCGCTCTTTATGTAGATTGCCTACATAATCGTTGATCCAGTTCTTGATTCCTGCGGGACTGATTCCGATTATTGGCTCTGGCCCCTGTGGGGGCACCGCTGATCCACGGTTGGCCAATTCGTCGGCAATTTCGTTTCCTTGAACACCGGAGTGTCCCGGAACCCATATAAGTACAAGCCTGTTTTGTCTTGCGACAGAATTAAGCTTCTTCTTACATTCTTGAACAATCTTTGAGGTTTGCTTCGCGTTCTCCAGGGCCTTCAATGCAGCCTGACTGTCACTGAAGACTCCAATCTGTTTCCCGCTCCATCTCCTCTCGATTATCCATTCGGCTACTTTTAGGATGGCAAAAACTTCTGTTTGGAAAACAGTTGCCATTCCCCCCATAGCGTAGTGATACTTATTACTATCGTTTAAGTACCATCCGGCTCCAGACCCTATTTCAGTCTTGGACCCATCGGTAAAGAAAATATCCGTCAAACCTCCCTGCATGCCTCCTGGATTGCTCCATTGCTCACGCAATGGAAATCTGACATCAAATTTCCTTCCGAATGAAACTGTGGGTATCAGGTCATCTTTAGGTGCCAAAAACAGTGGACACTGCTCCGACAGCAACTTAAAGATTTCTCTGTGTCCCGAAGTTCCATCTTCGTGCCAGAAACCATATTTATGGAGTCTACACATTGCTTTTATTGCTTCCTGTTGTATCTTAAGATCCAGGGGAAGCAAATCAAGCATAGCATTTAGGGCATCTCCAGAGGTTGTACTCATGGCACCCGTGATGCATAAACATACACTTCTTTGCAGCCTGTATAGTTCCCGGATTGTGGACTTAACCATGCTCCGTCGCCACCAGACCACAGAAGCGTAAGTGATGATTGGTCTGATAAGTGCCGTGTATATCCATAGGACCACAGCAGGTTTCAGACCCCAAGTTTTGCCAAAGGCTCTACGGCATTGCTGAAAAATCTTCAATGCACGATTCACCTTCAGTGAAACGTGTGTCTCCCAAGTCAGCTTCTTATCCAAGATTACTCCTAGATATTTAACTTCGTTGGAAAGACCAAGTGTCATATCTTTCAGTGTTGGAAGACTGAGTCCATCCAATTTCCGTTTTCTCGTAAACAAGACTATAGTTGTTTTGTTCGGATTAACGGAAAGACCTTGTCTCATGCACCAATCATCGATTTTGTCAAGAATCCTCTGCACTTTCGTGCAAAGCCTCCTTAAGGATTTATCCGATGTTAGCGCACAGACGTCGTCCGCATATGCTTGGACGTGTAAGCCGAGTTCCTGCATCTCCACTAATAGGGAGTCTACGACGAAGCACCACAGCAGCGGAGAAAGAACACCCCCTTGGGGACATCCTTGCTTGGCCCTGACTGTGATTTCCTCGTCATCGCTCCCACCAGCGGTTAGCAGCCTCTCAGAGAGCATGGAGTATATCCATTTTATAATGGCTTGATTAACTCCGTGTCGTTCGGCAGAAGAACATATCGAGCCGAAAGTGGCATTATCAAAAGCCCCCTCAATGTCCACGAACACGCCCATTGTGTATACGTCAGCTTCCAGCCCAGCTTCAATCTTGCTAACAAGATCGTGTAAGGCTGATTCACATGATTTTCCACTCTGGTAAGCGTGTTGATTTCTACTAAGTGGACTTCTCGGCAATGCCCCCACTCGAATATGTTTCTCCACCACTCGTTCCAGACTTTTCAACATAAACGATGTCAAACTGATTGGTCTAAAACTTTTTGCTAGGGAATAGTCATCTTTTCCTGGTTTCGGAATAAATACTACTCTTACGCGTCGCCATTGGGATGGTATATAACCAAATGCAAGACAGGCTGTAAAGATCCTTTTCAGGGCCTCAATCAGCCTGTCTCCTCCTTTTTAAGCATTGCTGGATATATTCCGTCAGGTCCAGGGGACTTAAAGTTCTCAAAGGAAGATAAGGAAAACCTTATCGACTCCCTTGTCACTATCCGACTAGCAACATACCAGCTGTACCTAGAGGTTCCACCATTGCCACCGTTGTTGTTCATGCCACTCTCACCTTCAGAGAGAGTTCTACTTCCCGGAAAGTGGGTTTCGAGTAAAGCATTAAACGTTTCCGATTTGGAAATGGTGTATGAACCATCAGGTTTTCGAATGGAATCCAGCCTTACTGAGCGGTCTAAATGAAGGACCTTACAAAGTCTCGCTGTTTCCCTCATTTCTTCGACGTTACTGCAGAAATTTCTATAGGATTCAAGTTTGGCTTGCCGTACTTTTTTCTTATATTCTCTCTGTGTAAGTCGATGATTGGCCCAGTCCTCTTCTGTTTTGGTCTTCAAGGCCTTATTAAGAAGTTTCCTGGACCGTACACGAAGCTTCGACAGTTCAGGGTTCCACCAAGGAACCGCTTTCCCCTGTCTGCTTTGCCTGAGTGGACACAGTTCCTCAAAGCAATTGATTAAAGTACCTTCTAATTTCTTAGTCGCATCTTCAATCATTTCTGCTGATTTGAGTTTTTTCAGGTTTGGTAATCGCTCTGTTACAAGCTCACCATACCTGTCCCAGTCCACATTTCGAGGATTCCTACCGGAAGGTATTGATATTGTGTCAATTCCCAGTCGGAATTCGATAAGACGATGATCAGAAAGAGAGTCCTCTTCCAAAACTCGCCATCGGTTGATTTGATTTCCAACTGACCTATTGGTAAGTGTTAAATCAATCACCTCTTGTCTCCTTCTGGTCACAAAAGTTGGTTTGTTACCAGTGTTTTGAATGACCAAATCGGATGACAGGATAAAATCCAGTAACTTGAGACCTCTGGGGTTGCATTTGCTACTTCCCCACACAATGTTCTGTGAATTTGCGTCACAGCCCACTATTAGCCCCAGATTATTGGATTCTGCGTACTTTACCACTTCTCTTAGCTCCCTCGAAGGAGGAGGCTGTACAGAGTCATAGGGTAGGTAGGCCGAAACTATGATAGCTTCGACACTGTTCCCACTTTTCCAGTACTTTATTTTTGCAGCAACGATATCTCCAGAGCATAGCTCTTTTAACATCGTGTGTTCGATCAACCTCGGCATGATAATACATGCTCGCGGTCTCACATTCCCTTCACAATGAAGTATTTGTCCCCACGACATAGCACTTAGACCACAGATACGCTTGTGACATACCCATGGTTCTTGTATAAGTATTATGTGTGGGTTTGTTTGCAGTTTCGCATGCCTACGGCACAAGAGAGCCGTAGACGCTTTGCTATGCTGCAGATTAATCTGTGTAAATATTACTTCAGTCATGAGACTGAGTATATTTACGCTTTGTCCTCCACCTTATCCTGGACGCGGAACTGGATCCGCCCCAGATGTAGGTGAGGACGGCAACCGTACTTCGACTTAAGCACCTTGAGGGACCCAAGATCGATACCCAGTACCAGGTGGGAACCCGTCTCCGAAGTGGAAGCGGATTTCTGCCTGGTGCACGAGTATACTCTCCAGAGAGTCGTGTCAAGATCCTTGTTCTGAACACGGATGCGTTTGAGGAGTTCTGCTGAATTACAGGAAGGACCCGGAATCCAGACACTCGCTCGTACCAGCCTTTCTTTGCTACTCTCAACAAGAATAAACTTGCTGTTTTCGCAGGCTGGAATCTTTGCTATAGCTTTTTCTAGCCATTCTCGGGAAAAAGCATTGGAACAGTGCACCTTTACGATTCCGTCCACCACGCTTTTCCCCTCGAACGTCGGCGCGTCTTTCGACTCACCGATAGCTTTCCAAAGATAGCTGTCAAGATAGTCTTGTTGCCCTTTGGACAGTAGACCATCTTGTTTGTCGGTATGTATCTCCACCGTCATTGCCTTTGCTGCCATTCTCGCGAATGATTCGCCAGACGTTGACGGAAGAGTGTCATTCGACATTTGAGGTCCCTTAGCCTTTGCCTTGTCAGGCAAAGGTTTGTCTGCCTTGGATTGGGTCGAGGTTGCAGGCATTTCCGAATTCCGTCTCTCGACTTTCCTCTTCTTTGCCTTTCTCCTCTTCCCTGTCGTTGGCACAGACCCCGTTTCGTTTCCGGAAGAGCGCAGCGCTACAGAGGAATCCTCTGTTCTGCCACGCTTTCCCGTTTCCGTTACAGGTGTCGAAGTTGACGGAGCTTGAGTCCTTGCCTTAGCTAGTGCTTCGGCTTGCCTCGCCTTCTGTCTCCTTCGTTTGATCTGCCTTGCGGTTAGACCAACACCTGCGTTCGAATCTCCAATAACTTCGGTCTTTTTACCGGTACTTACCTGATTCGCACCAGGTTTAACCGTTGTCAAAGACTTACTCGGTACCAGAGATCCGTCTGAGTCTACTGAGAGATTGTCCGCCATCTCCACATCCTCCACAACTTGTTCAGTTGCTTCAGATCGTTTCGATGGCGGTGTATCACTCACACTCACTCGGCTCTCCATTGGCATAGCCAATGTGCCATGTTTCACCACTAGTAGTTCGCTTCCTCCGGAACCCTGGGTGTCAGTTCCGGTCATAGGGGAATGTGGGGTTCGGGCCTGCACATCCGATGCCCGAGCCGTCGATTGCTCGACGGGAGGATTTCCCAGAAGTGGGTTACCTCGTGCAGAGAGATCCTTGTTGAGCCTCCACATTGTAGGAAAATGCATTTTATACCTCCTGCCAGGTTGTCGGTACGGTACTCTCCACATAGTACTTGGGTGGCCACCAATTCCGCCGTTCCGCGGTTGAGTGGATACCCAATTCCTATGTGGAGCTGCCCTCTTAGTTCGTGGTAAGTTAATCTCCATAGAATGGGGTTAACTCGCCACTTAAGCCTCATCCCCGCGGCAAGGAGACCGACATGACAAGGCGACATTTTCTTAATATCAAAAATGCTTGAACGGAAATTGCGAAACCAAAATTGCACGTAATTAGCTGTTACACCATCGGCACCATAAACACCGTTCACAATTTCAGCAGTTTGGCTTGCATTTTCACCTTTATCAAAGAAAAACTGTAAACAGTAAAAAACGAAATTTCTCCGTGTTGACTTCCATTGTTATTGATGTCCATTGCTGCAAATCATAACTGAATGGATCAAATAAAAGACAGCAAAATAATTTATTTAGTGTGAAATGCCACCTTTACAACGAGCATACACTTTAAATGGTTTGATCGATACTTTATGAGTTATCGATCACTACAACCATCAGCCGTGAAAATATCCATTATTTCTTCTCCCCAAACGGCAGATGGTTTGTATGTCGAGTTCTTTCATGGCAGACACACACTCGGAGGTTTTTTGTTGTTTAGTGTTTCATGCCCGGGTTTTTGAATTCAGACACTAGCGAAAGGTTGTCACGCACCAACTCATTTGGCGAAGGCAACTAGTCGAAAAATTCAAGATGTAAAATCGCGGGTTTCATCATTTGTTTTATCTGGATATTGAGTATATTTTAAATGACATAGAAGCTTGGATGATGACATCTACTGGTAAAGTTTTAAGGCTTCGAAAAGAGTTTCTGAAACTTTCAAAAGTTACTGTGCCATTTCTTTACTTTTAATAACCACTGAATTCCACTTTGCGTAATTCATACAATAATTTTTTTATAGATTTTTCATTTTTATGTTTTTTGCCACCCGAAAGTTGATTTGGGTTAATAACGGTTGGGCCCCACACAAGCACTCTCCGCTTCAGTAGTCGCTCTACCGGTCTTAGTTCTAATTATTTTTTTATTTCGCTTTTACGCACAGATGTGCAATTCAGCAATACTAATTATAAAATATTTCTTGACTTATATAAACTTGTGAATTTATATCGGCTAAAGTGTCGCTTGTCATTTTTATGATTTTCGCTGCTGCCACTAAAGTGATATATTTTGCAAGCAACATCAAATTTGGTATTTGCATTAGCACATCAGTTTGTCGCATTCAAATTTAGATACTAAAAAGCGTTATTAACTACCCAGTAGGGAAAACTTGTACTTCCAAAAAGAACCGCTTATGCACCTAGAACAAATGGAAACTGTAGCTGTGGATGCACTTTTTAGGAATTATTTTACAGGAGTATAATTTGAGCAGGACATCTAACAAAGCGCCTCAAGATGACTGAGTTCAAAATACAGATGTTTCAAATTGATGAGAAAAATTACGTAAGGTTGAGGAAGTTCGAAAATTGTTTGACTCCGTTAAACATCCGCCCGTTGTGATGCCATACATGGGAGAGGAGAAAGGAGAAGGGAAGGAAGAAGGAGCCTTGGGATTAGAGGCGATGATGACCATGCATTTTACGACGACACCGACGGTGGCTGATTTGCGTTCGTAGTTAGCCGCATCAAGCTACTGATGAACTTCACCAAATTTGTGATATTTATACCCGCTATATCCGTAGGCGTAGCGAAATAAATGAGAGCCCAGATGTCTAAATCTTTGCCAGCCGAGAGCAGGCCAGTTGAGAAGAAGGTGTTGAGATGATTCCACCTCGTCCTCAAGACATCTTCTGCAGAACGGACTTGAGGCAATACCAAGTCTCACCGCATGAACACCTAACGGACAATGTCCGGTAAGGATATCCACCAAATTCGAGAGCTGGGGCTTTTTTAGACTTAGGAGTTCCCTCGAGCGTCCCCGATCTACCCGTGGTGATGAAAGGCACATCCGCTCAATCTATTTTAACTTTAATAAGATAACTGGGTCTGGATGATGTACCGTGATGATTAAAGGCACAAAAGGCCATGTGGTCGAAGAGCAAACGGCAAATCAATCTAATCTAATCAAATGTTTTAATTTATATTTTTATACTGAGATCGAGTTTTAAAGGGAATATTTCACAGCTATAATAGAATGAAAGTTCAAAAAATCAGTTTTTGAAACTACAAAAGATGTTTATTAAAAAAAAATAAAAATTAAAAAAAAAATAAATATTTAATGTAAAACTAACATAAATAACTTCGATCATTATAAATGTATTTTCACTCAGCCCAAAGCCTCCGATGAAAGAGCTGCTTTAGCTTGGAAGAAATAAATTTAAAAATCTAATAAATATTGTGTGCGTCAAGGTTGTGTGTTGTCGCCGCTGCTGTTTATCACTGTACTTGATGACATTATAAGAAAAACAAATATCGATATTCCATCGGGCATTCATTGGCGCCCATATCAGAAGCTCTGCGATCTGGATTATGCCGATGATATATGCTTTTTGACACACAAATTGTCTGAAGCACATAGTAAACTTAGTGCCTTAATACGATATGCAAGCCAAGTTCGATTGCGAGTCGACTTCAAAAAAAACGAAGCTTATACGTATCGAAACTCCAAACCAGGACGCACTGAAGTGGGTGGCACGCTGGTTACAATTGAGGACATCGAAAACTTCTGTTACCTTGGCAGCATTGTGTCAAAAAATGGTGGAGCGGAAGCTGATGCAAGTTCCCGCATAAACAAAACTCGCCGCGCTTTCCACAGGATGAATCGAATCTGGTCATCAAGACACATCAGCACAAAAACAAAATTGCGAATTTTCAACACAAGTATCAAACCAGTGTTACTTTATGCGTGCGAAACATGGAAAGTCACAGATACCATATGCAATAGCCTACAAACATTTATTAACAGATGTCTGTGCATTATTCACCGCATATTTTGGCCAAGAGTTATCACCAACGAAAATCTTTTTAAATATTTCAATGTGCAAGCCCATCGCAACTGATATCAAAGAAAGAAAATGGCATTGGATTGGGCACACTTTACGCAAAGCAGACAATGACATTGCAAAGATGGCACTAGAATGGAATCCACAAGGCTCCAGAAGAAGAGGACGACCACGAACAACTTGGATGCGATCAACACACGCGGAATACCAATCAAGATGTTCCTGGCATGAAATTCGAAAAATTGCACAAGATTAAGAGCGGTATTTCTTCATATAACTATATAAATAATTTCATGTACAAACTATTTATTGTTAATTTGAAAAGAGATGTCAAGGAATAAAAAAAAATAAATAAATAAACAAAATATTTTCACATACAAGAAATACAAATACTCCGTAAATTTGCATCACTACCTAAAATTTTCTTAGAAGGATAGCCAAATATGTAGGCATATCGTATATAGGTATGTACGTGTGTTCTAAGCATAAATTGTATTGTATTGCCAAAAGTTGACGTGGGTATTGAGGCGTGAAGGTCTCAATTAAAAACTAAAATCACATTTAGCATTTAAGTAGAGAATAGAAAATAAAATTAATTGCTCGCTAATTTGAATAAAATGAATAAAACTAGTGGTTATTAACAAACAAATAAAAAAACTAGCGCACATACCAAACTTTAGCTGGTGGCACAAATTATCATTTACTGAACAACTAAACAAAACAATAAAAATACAAAGAAAAAGAAGGAATACTAAAAATAATTTTAATTCGGTCAAATAAAAGAAGAGTTTTTAGTTAGAGCCTTTCTGTTAATATATGAATATCATGTCATTTTGTTTGTGGTAAATTATAGGTCATTGAAAAAAATGGTAATTAAACATAGCAAATACAGATAAAATTTTATGATAAAATTCTTTTACATTTGAAATGCCTAGAGAACTATTGACCGAGTGTGCTTTAACAAAAACGAATGATATAAGGCTTTTGCTGAGGGCCAAAAACTTGTGGAAGTCGTCACCCCGATCTGGTTGCCCATTAACGTCTTCAACGCAAGAAAACGTCGACAAAGTCAAGGAAATGGCGCTGGAAAACCATCATTTAAGTTTGAGGGAGGCAGCTCGTGACCTCAGTGTGTCTCACGAATCAATTCGCTACATTTTACATCATCAATTAGGCATGGGACTCTTGACCGCTCGACTCGTTCCAAGAAAGTTGAATTTCTTTAAAAACAATCATCGAAAGAAGGTGGTTGAAGGCATGCTTGAGCGAGTGAATTCGGACCCAACGTTTATCCAGCGCATCATAACAGGTGATGAGATGTAGGTATATGAGTTTGACATGCAAACCAGTCAACAGGTGGCTATGCACATGAGCCGAAATCCAAAAAAAACACGTCAAAGTCGGTCAAGAGTGAAAGTCAAGCTGTTCGTTTTCTTTGATTATCATGGTGTTGTGCACTCGGAATTCATTCGAAATGGCTCTATGGTAAATAAAGAATATTATTTGGAAGCTATGCGATGTTTGAGAGAGATTGTGAGTAGGAAACAGCCCTATTTGTGGAAAGAAAACTCATGGATCTTGCAGCAGAATAACGCACCGCCTCACAAGGCTCATATTGTGAACACTTTTTTGACCAAACACTCGGCAAGCATCATCAAACAACCAGCGTATTCACCGGATTTAGCCCCCTGTGACTTTTTCCTTTTCCCAAAACTTAAATTGCCACTACGCGCACGCCGCTTTGAGTCGATAGAGACCATTAAGGAGAATTCGCTGAAGGTGCTGAAGAAGATCTCTACAAACACGTTTAAAAGCTGCTTTGATGACTGGACTAATAAGTGTATAGGAGCGAATGGAGCCTATTTTGAAGGCGACAAAGGAAATTTTGATGATTAAACAATTATTTTGCGTTTTATTGAACAATTTCCGGTACTTTTTTACAGAATGTATAACTTACAGCTGATAGACGCATGGGATTGCCTGGGATGCATAGTCTTTCCAGTGTACAAAAAAGCAGACAAGAGAGTATGTGAAAATTATCGTGGTATTTCACTGCTTAACTCTGCTTATAAAATTTTTACTAATGTCCTCTATCATCATATCAATGAATATGCAGAGAGAATATGAATAGCGTCAGGAGAAATAGAATTTTTTACATACTGCTTAGCTTAGGAA
Source organism: Anastrepha fraterculus (assembly GCA_037575425.1). Taxonomy (NCBI): domain Eukaryota; kingdom Metazoa; phylum Arthropoda; class Insecta; order Diptera; family Tephritidae; genus Anastrepha; species Anastrepha fraterculus. The sequence continues at coordinate 22,512 of JAYXIM010013301.1, read as the reverse complement.
TTCCAGCAAAACTTATAAGGCTAATCATCTTTACGCTCACGGATACTAAAGCAAAAGTAAGCATCCAAGGGTAGCTCCCAGAGTCATCCGCATTTGAATCTGGTGTCAAACAAGGTGATGCACTATCAATCTGCCATATTCAATTTGATGCTGCATTTTGTTATAAAAGAAGTCAACAAAGGTAGTACATTACTAATTAAAACAACGCAAATATGTGCCTATGCAGACGATATCGCCATTCTTTCGAGGAACACGAACGGCTTAAATGAAACCTTTTTAAAAATTGACAAAATTGCCAACGATATTGGCCTCTTCGTTAACGAGTCTAAAACGAAATACATGCTGAAATCAAGACGGCACATACTAAATGCACAGAATCTCCATGTAGGTGCATATACTTTTGAAGCGGTGCCACAATTGAAATATTGGGTAGTCGAAAAAGTCTTTTCGTATTTTGTCAATAGATGTCGTTGGAGTCATCCATCTCCAGTGCTACCAATCACATTGTGTCATATCATATGGTGTTAGAAAGGTGACATTTTAAGCTTCAACCAACATTTTAAGCTTTAACCAAAAAAATTAAATTCGGAGAAGTTGAAAAAAAGTTTTAGCTGTTCAAAAATGAGTGAAAATAATGAAGAAATTTGCTATATTTTGAAATTTTTGTATACAAAAGGGAAGAATGCCACGCAAGCCACCAATGAAATTTGTGCAGTTTATGGAGACGATGCTGTATCAGTTCGTGTAGCACAACAATGGTTCGCTCGCTTCCGTCCTGGAAATTTCTATATGAGAATGCACCTCGCTCCGTTTGACCTATCGTTGAAAAAGTCGATGAAATTATGGAAAAGATTGACCAGGACCGTCACATAAGCTGCCATGACATCGCCAAGGCACTAAACATTCATCATGAAACGGGTTTGAATCATTTAAAAAAGGCTGGTTACAAAAAGAAGCTCGATGTTTGGGTACCCCATGAATCGTCTATGAAAAATTTAATGGACCGAATTAACATCTGCGATTCTTTGCTGAAACGAAATGAAATCGAATCATTTCTGAAGCGAATGGTAACAGGAGACGAAAAGTGGATCAAATACGACCATAATGTGCGAAAAAGATCATGGTGCAAGGGTAGTGAAGCTCAACAAATGGTCGCAAAGCCAGGATTGACGCCTCGAAAGGTTATGCTGTGTGTTTGGTGGGATTGGAAAGGAATCATCCACTATGAGCTGCTCCAGCCTGCTCGAACGATTGATTCTACATTTTACTGTCAACAACTGATGAGATTGAAGCAAGCAATCGAAAAAACGCCCAGAACTGATCAGCAGAAAGGGTGTCGTCTTCCATCAGGACAACGCTAGGCCACACACATCTTTGATGACTCGACAAAAACGTGGAGAGCTTGGCTGGGAAGTTTTGATGCATCCACCATATAGCCCTGACCTTGCACCATCGGACATGGTAGTCCGATTGTTGTTTCGGTCAATGCAGAACTCCCTTAATGGAGTAAAGTTGACTTCAATAGAAGCCTGTGAAAATTACTTGTCGCAGTTTTTCGCCGAGAAACCACAAAATTTTTACACTGATGGAATAATGTCTTTAGAAGAAAAATGGCAAAAAGTGGTCGACCAAAATGGTACATATTTGGTTCAATAAAGTTCATTATAAATATACAAAAAAATGAGTTGAAGTTTGATTAGAAATACGAAAAGACTTTTTCGACTACCCAATATCTAGGTGTTATGTTCACTTGTAGCGGTAACTCAACACCCGCAATCAAAGATCGCGTCAACGCCGCCAATAGAGCATAGTATTTACACCTTAGTTTGTTCAAGTCTCGTCGTTTATCTAGACTTCGAAAGGAAAATTTTAAGGAAAGTGTTCGGACCCATTAAAAATGAAAATGGCAGCTACAGAATTAGGTACAACTTGGAATTGAACAACCTTATCCAAGACGAGATAGCTGCGCGTTTTGTAAAGGCGCAGCGAATGCGGTGGCTAGGTCACGTGCTCCGTATGCCTGCTCAATCCCCTGTAAGGAAAGCCATGACTGGAAAGGTAATTGGTGCGAAGGCGAAGGGAAGACCGAGAAACCGATGGATAGACGCAGTAGAAGGCGATCTCACAGCAATCGGAATTCGCAACTACGAAGGAAAAGCAAGCGATAGAACACTTTGGAGGAGTTTTGTGAAGGAAGCTTTGATGCACCCCGCGTTGTAATGCTGTGAATGATGATGATAACTTAAAGCCATTAACAACAAATGTAAAAATACTTTCTTGACAGCTGTGTGTGAAGTGTATATAGTTTTTGTTTTATTTTTGTGGTATTTTTAAACGGAGTAACTTTATTTCCTACTATTTGATTATGAATTGCTTAGATTAGTCAAATAAAACCAAAGACTAAAAAATGCGTGTTTCTCAAACAAAATATTTGAATTTCGCTAGATTTGTAGATGTAGAAACCCTTCCTTGACAAACTCTATGTGATTACGCTTGCTAACGAAACCGCTTGATTTCTGCATATTTCGGCCTCGTTTTATTCTTCATATTTTTTTGTATTCTTTAATTTTTCAAAAGGTCGTTTGTGCAGCCAGTTAAATTTGGCTTGTTTTCTTCTTCTTTGCCATTGTATACAATTCATTATGCGCATATTCTTATTTTTACTGCAACTTGTAATTGGGCAGTTTACTAATAAATTTTCATACAACTCAGAATTTTCAAAAAAATTATTGCTTACGTGTTGCTTGCCTAATTGAATTGCTCATGTCGTTAATTTTAATTAATCATAAATCATTATTTAATGTAGTGAACTTAAATGCGCAATGCAAACATTTATTTATACACTTAAATACAAAGTAGTTTGCTTAACGAAAACAAAAAAACAGAAAGACTCTGCAAACATAAAATTTTGCAACAACTTAATTCACTTTACCTCCAACACAAATCTGCTCCTGCATATTTACTATTTACATCCAACAAAGCCGGACTTAATATCAAAATTTATGCGTTAGAAAGATTGTATCATAAAATATTTGTACTCAAATCCGTTGAGACATAAAATATTACAAAAAAAAAAAAGAAATGGAAATAAAATTATGGCGACTAAATCAAACTGTGAAGTATCAATAAATATGCGGCGCAGATTTCTGCTGCCTAAAGAGCGAAACTGAGCGAGTATTATTTACGAGGATATGATTTTTGTATTTTTTACTTTTGGTTTACAATTTTTCATTTTTGAAACTTTACTCGTATGCATTTAAGTGAAAAATTGTTTTCAACACCTTCGGGGCTTCGTTTGATTTGTAACAATTTGAACTTGTGACCTGCCAGTGCTGATGCCTCAAAGGCTTCTGCTAAAGTATTATTTACATGTCCGTTAGTCGTGTAGTGCACGAACTGCTTTCTGGGCTGGCAAAGTGGAACATATTGGGTGGTGAGTGCAATCATTCACTCTGATCAGCGCAATCAAAACGGTTTGGCAAGAGTGATGGTTGAAAAAGGGCATAGAGATGAAGTGAACTGAATGTGAACATTTCTACCTATCTACAGATAGGCGTGGCATATCAGCTATACGATCTGAGTTCTAAGCCAATTATAGAACTGAGACCACAAATTGTTAGAACACATTATTTTCCATTAGCGTTCGCCCCTCGGTAGACAATGGCAAACATGGGAAGACATTTCTGACATTTTTAACTTTTTATTTAATGTAGACCCTCTTCGGAGTTGGAAAATGGAAGGGAAATGTGGCCTTAAGCAGTCTGGCAGTTTTTGTGTGAGAAATTTATGAATTAAACATTTTTCTGAATCAATTTCGTATGATGGGATACATTTTTTATTATATTCGAAATATATAACACTTGCCTATCTGGCTATCAAAATATCAGCCAATATGGATACATCATTGACAATAAATGATGGAGTTTTAGCAGCAAATAAGTCTTAATTTTCTAATTTCAAATTGCTTAAGTCTAAAATATTATCTCGTGACCAAAAGTTAAGGATAAACAAAACCTTGATCCGCCTCGTGCTTCCCTATGGTTGCGAACTATGGACCGTATGGGCAAGGTAACCGATACCAAGTGCATATACTGCGAAGCACCAAGCGATGACGCTGAACACACGTTTTTTAGTTGTGAAAGATGGCTCGCGGAAAGAATTTCTCTGAGGGAGCAGATTGGCGACATCGCACCGCGCAACATAATCAACAAAATGCTCGAACGTGGGGACAGCTGGAACGCGGTAATGAAATACATCGATCACGTACTAGGAAAAAAAGATTGACCTCAACACAGTGCAACAAAGTGAAGCCGCGCAGATAGAGACACAAGAAGACGAGCCTATAGCATGAAAGCTGGCTACAAATATGGTGAATCCAGACGTGGGTGAATAGAATTGGTCTTTTATGGATGCCGATCTGGGCCCTTCCGAAGTAATATAGAAAGCAGTTCCGGGAAGGCTGTCTCCCCAGAAGGAGGGGAGGGATCATTTTAGTTGCCAGACCACACGACGCAGTAGACGACGGTCGCTATAAGTGCGAAGACATTTTGAACCCTACCTCACCCACCAAAAAAAAAAAACTATGGAGCTAAAAACTACCGACATTACCATAATAAGCTAATGGTATTTGAAAGAAAAATATTGCCTAAAATATATGGGCCTGTAAGACTGCAAGACGCTACCTATCGAATTGGATATAATTATGAGCAGGAAGCAATGGTACACCAAAGACTGTGATGCTAAGACGAAGAAGAAGAAGAAGACGAAAATATACCACTTAAACGGAATGAAACAAAATCGGAAAAAATGTTCCACTAGATATTGCAAATAGGTCGAAATATTTCTAATTTATTATGGTTGAATTTGATTAATTTTCGTTATGTATTATTTACCTTATTTCGTCATAAGTTCGAAAATATTTGGTATAAATTATGGTATACAAAAAATATACAAACAGTCAAGCAATAAAGCGCGTAAAGGTCAAAGGTCCAATAAATTCATTACCCAAGAAAACTCTTTTAATTTAGTAAATCAGCCAATTTATGTATGCCGAATACTGCTGGTGGTTTTCAGTCTTCAAACTCGAGTCAAGTCAACTCCTCTAAGGAGGAGATCAAATCTTTGGGTGTGCAGGTAACTTTTCTCTGATCTGGGTTCCAGGACATAGGAGCGTAGAGAGAAATGAAATAGCTGATGAGTTTGCCTGGAAGGGGTCGACTGAATTGGTTTTAGAAGTTATCGGCATCACATTGATTGTTGTTAAAAGGCGCAATAGATGGAGCTCCATTTCTTCGTGTGCTATTTCGAGAACCTTTTGGCTCCAGTACAATAGACGCAGAACGCAAAAAGCTCTGGAGACTTCGCTCCATTCAAATTCCAAATTTGTAGCTATGTTAACCGCTCATTGGACATGCCGATAGTCCAAATAATGCACACAGCCAAGAACCCTTATTGAGCAGACGCGAATTCTTCGTAGGTGGATCAAATATAAAAAGTGGGTGAGCAGTTACGTAGATACAGATATACTTACTAAATGGAAAAAAGAGTAGTCCACGGATAAATTGTGATCTTTTTTTAAAAAATGTGTCAACTAAATTCGAGCGCAATGATGACTTCTTGGCTTGATGATCATAGTACTGACACTGAGAATATTACCGAAAAAGTTAATGAAAATTTCTCTTACGAAACGGCTTTGAATACAGTTACAAACTTAAAGTGCTTTTGCTGCGATGACTTTTTAATGATCTCGAATTGTGAAAAAAGATGGAAGCCTAAGGCTAATCTAATACATATATCTTGATTTATGTTGCATATTGACTCAAATGTAATATTTATTTTTATTTTCGTTATTAAAAATATAATAATAATTGGCGCGTATTCTTCTGTTAGGTGTTCGACCGAGCTTCACCTCAGAGCCTACAGTTTAAAGTAGAATCTGAAAGACAGATGGTGTTTTATGAGAATCTCTTTCATAGCAGAAATGCACTCGGAGGTTTGCTATTGCTTGCCGAGGGGCGACTGCTATTAGAAAAAACGTTTTATTTATTTTATGTTTATATATTTATTTTTACTTTTGTTATTATTTTGAAAAAAAAAATACGTACATATTTTTTTGTATAATTTTTATTCAAATAAGAAATAATATTCAATTAATTAAAAAAATTAAAAAGTTCTAAAATAAGCTACCCTCCCCTTGAACAGACATTTGTTGGGGCGAACAAAAATTTACTGACTGTGTGTGTCCGCCCAACATAGGTTTTTTTTTGTTTTTTTTTTTATTCATTTTAGTAAGTCAAGAAATACAAAGTTTCTTACAGACTACATAGAGCTAAGGGTATTTATATAGAAGTAACTAACAAAATTAAAGCTTAAGTTACTAAATTAACAAATATATACTAGGTAATTATTTAGATTTCTTACAAAGGAAGAAATTTTTTAATTGGGTATCAAATACATGTTTCACCCTGGAAAAGTCTAGATCCAAAAGGGAGGCGAGATAGTTAATGTCAGACAGCATTCTAACAAGAGGCGCATTGGCACTATATAATGTCCTACTAAAGCCAACATGAAAAATTTTGCAACGGCGAAAATTCCTGCAAGGAACATTAAAATGTATTCTTTCTAGAAGAAACGGGCAGTCAATTAGTCCATTAACGAGATCGAAGATAAAAGAAACTGCCTGAAACGTACCTCTGTCACTTAATGGACAGAAACTAATCAAACAACAGCGTGAGTCGTATGATGGTTTGAGGTCTGAGAAATTGAGTGAATGTAGCGCGAAACGCACAAAAATTTTTTGGACCCTCTCCACTCGATTTATAACTGCATGATAAGGTCTCCAAATAAAAGAGGCATAATCTAATTTGGACCGCACACCGTTTCATTGTATATATAATAACTGTAACTCTATTACGTAGCAGTAACTTGTAACATTTTTATGTTTTCATATAGGTTTTTTTAGTTCGCTTTTCAACTTTCATGTAATTAAAAAATGATCGGTTCCACGCACTGACAGACGCCCCCGTTCTAACACAGCACAGAATTAATCACCTCATTAGACTACACTAAAAAAATCATGATATTTGATCATTAAATTAATTCACCGCGTAATGAGAGCAATAAATTTTATTACGCTCATCTATTCAGAACATACCACACAATGTAGAACAACAAAAGCCCACAACATGCATAACATCACTCAGCAGCGACTAATGGCACATAACAAACCATATGCAATTGGCAATTGTCACACGCTGCGCTGAGAATAAAATTGAACAAATTCTCTATAGGCTACGACAAATGCACTCACTCTTTATTGCTTTACACCAATCACGCACCCATACCACCACCTACTTAGTCAATTTATAAATTCAATGCGCTGCTCGGATTCCCGGTTCAGTTCAAGTTTGCCATTCAAGCGCGTCTGCAGTCGCAGCTAAGTTCGCTGTCGTTAAAAGGTCCGTATCATTCCGTACATACCTACATACATACGACACTATTCGTTCGGTTCGTGTACGTTTAACATTTCCATTCCTGTTCCCAAACCAACAAACTCAACTCCCCAAAAAATTCTATACCTTTGTTGAATTTGTTGGTTGGCCGCCGGCTGGCAGTGCGTCAATTGGTTTTCATACACACTCGTATTTAAAGTATTTGTTGGCCGTTTGAGTCCATTGTATGACTGGGTGCATTCGTAAAACTTTGTCTTGTTTGGAATATTTTGTTTTTTCTTATTGGCTCTTGGTACGAGCTCGCGTGTGTATATAAATATGTGTGTGTGCATTAATCGCTAACACTTCGTCGATCTCATCTAAGCTGCTAAGTTGCTCTTTCTTCCCGTTGTTAGTTGTTGTACGTACATACATTTGGAGCTAAACTCGTGGCTATCGACCGCCGGACTATCAGTGCTTCAGTGGGTTTTTTGACAGCGGGGACTACTTTTGCACTGCATTGCATAAAAAGTAGTTCAGTGGAGTGAACGGCTTCAGCAAGTGAGTGTCGCGCGTCAGTGCTGCTAAGTAGTGAAGCTTTAAGCCGCTAAAATATATTAAATAATAACGGTGCTACAATAAAACACACTATTCGAGTGGAGCTAAGTGGTGTGTTTTAAAGGTTTTGGAAAAATTTAGTACAACTTTTTTTTCCAATGTGCAAATATCCTTGTGCGTGTAAAAAGTTATTGCACATATTTAAGTTTCAGTGTATGAAATATATGTAAAAGCAAAGACTTATAAGACAAAAATTAACTTGTAATGAGTGTGCGAATAAAAACCTTAAATAGATATCATAAAAATTATAGAACAGACTGCTGACTGAAAATAAATAATTGTTTCTAAAAAAAAAAACAAAAAAAAAATATTTCTGAACACGCAAAAATAAGATTTGACTATAAAATAAATTGTTTATTTAAAAATAAATTAATATTTAATATATAATATCTCGAAAATATTTCTAAATTAATTGCAGTTAGAGAAGAGTATTTGGAGCGAAGCAAAAAAGGATACGAATAATAGCAACAATAAATATATTGGATTAACCATTTTTTCACGGTAAGTGCTGCGGATATTAATAATAAAAGGGCAGCAAACTGCTCTAGTAAAGAGAATTTATTGTTTTAAAGGAAAAATAAGAGCATTAAAATTAATCTGTGCCAAAATCATTTTGCACAGTTTGTGTTAAAGAAAAACATATATGTAATTACAAAAGAAGAAGAAGAAGTTCTGTTCGCTTTTCTTAGCGAACAAGAACTAGTTCAGTGAACTTGTAGCAACTTTTTAAGTGGTTGTTGGTTTGGTGGTTAGTTTTGAAACCACCTTTTCGCGATTTTTTTAAATATATTTTTACGCCATCTATCGATAATGTGCAGTACTACTATGATTCCTTATGCCCTTGTTTGTCAACGCGTTGCAATCTTTGAAGTAGAGAAGTGACGGTTGAGTTGTTTCAAATATTTGAAAATGCAGTGCAGTGTTAATTTTTCAACGGAAGAGTTTGAAATTCATTAAAAAAGCTAAGAGTGCTTATTATGTTACAATTTCCGTGTTTTTCTGTTATTTAGTGTTGGTTTCCTTGGTTTATGATAAAATCTTAAAGAATCTCGTAAAGGTGAGTTATAAATAGCGCAAATATTACGGTGGTTAGTTTACTAACCACTGTGACTTAAGTAGGACATATTTTGTTCGTTGTTCATATGTAATTAAACTAATGAAATAATTTATTGTATTTAGTTTTCCAGAATGCCGCGCGTACTGAATGAACGTGAGATTGCAGACTTTCTTTTAGAAGACATACCATCAGATGGTGAGAGTGTATGTAGCGTGGAGCCAGATGAAGATGACAACAATGATGGATCGCAAAGTATGATGGTGCTCGGTGACATACCCCCCGAGTTACAGCCAGAGTTAGATGATGGATTTACCTCGGATGATGATGTTCCTTTGTCAAATTTAGTCTTGCCTTCAACTTCAGCCAGTCATAATCAAACTGAAGTGGTGAAACCTAAGTGGAAGAGACACTACAAAATGGAAGAGCCAAGTGAGTATATAGGAGGTGGAGGTGTACCGACAAATATAATTGATTTGGAGAATGTCACACCAACAAAACTATTTCGCATGTTTTGGTCAGAGGATCTAGTTGAAATAATCTGCTTCCAAACGAATTTATACGCCACGCAAAAAGAAACGCCATATACGCCTACTACGCCTGAAGAAATAGAAGTATTTCTTGCTCTAAATTTGGTGATGGGTATAAAAAAAATGCCCAGCTATAAAAACTACTGGTCTTCTGCTCCTGACCTGCATGATCCTTACATATCGTCTTTTATGCCACTCAATCGCTTTGGCTGGCTTCTGGATAACTTGCATTTGAATGATAGCAACATGATGCCCAATAAAACCGCTGCTAATTATGACAAGCTTTACAAAGTTAGACCTCTCTTGGATATATTGCAAAGAAATTTTGACAAAAACTATTATGCTTCAGAAAAAGTTGCTATAGACGAAAGTATGATAAAATTCAAGGGCCGCAATTATTTGAAACAGTATATGCCGAAAAAGCCAATAAAACGCGGATATAAAGTCTGGATGAAATGTGCAGAGTCCGTATACTGTTTAGATTTCGACATATATATTGGAAAAGAAGGTGACAAGGCACAGGTTGATCTCGGTGGAAAGGTGGTTCGTCAGTTTTGCGAAGACTTAAAATATAAAAATCATAAAGTATTTTTTGATAATTATTTTAATAGCTATTCTCTACAAGTCGATCTGCGAAAAGACAATGTATTAGCATGTGGCACTGTCAATTCTAATCGCAAAAATCTGCCAAAACTAAAAGAAGACAAAGATTTGTCACGGGGACAGTATGATTACAGGGTCAGTAGCACGAACGTTGCGGTTCTAAAATGGAAAGACAAAAGATCAGTTTTCATTCTCACCAATTATATAGATCCAACGAAAGCAGGAGTTGTTACTCGTAGAGAACGCAATGGAGACAGGACTGAAGTAGCATGTCCTGAAGCTGTGATGCAGTACAACAGTTGCATGAACTATGTTGATAAATTCGACCAGTTGAAAAGTACTTATGCCATCGACAGAAAGTCGCACAAATGGTGGCACCGAATTTTTTTCACTTCTTGGATTGCGCAGTTGTGAATGTTTTTTTAGTATATAAAGAGATCCAGAAAGAACACCACCCACAATTGGACCAATTGGATACAAAAGACTTTCGCAGAAGTGTTTACCAAGGCGTACTAGCACCAGCTCAGGCGAAGAACGGCAAGCATTCCAGACGTTCTCTCAGTGGCTCTGGACCGTCATCACCATTACCAGTTCTGATAAAACGTCATAAGCCTTCAGTTCCGACAGAGTTACGCACGGAAAGTAATATGCATCAGCCAGAGCGATCTACTTCACGATGATGCGCGAAATGCAGCACTAAAAGAAGTCCAGCACGTACTGTTTGGCAATGTAGCACCTGTAAAGTCCCCCTTTGTATCCGCAAAGACAAAACATGTTTTGTAGATTGTCATAAGAAATAAATTATTCATGTATTTTGCATATACATAACATTTTATTTTTCATTACTGCTTAAATTAGTTTTATGCTGAACGCCACAGTGGTTAGTAAACTAACCACCTCGTACCTCAAAAACCTTAAAAGATATTTTTGTAAAAAAAAATTTTTCTTAATTATTAAAGCCTTATTAAACCAAATATCAAATTGTTTTATTTATAAAGTCATCATATTAAAACTGTGGCTGAAAGAGTTAAGGGGGGCCTCTTATCAGTGGCTTCAAAAAAAATGTTTTTTCTCAATTTTTTTTTTCGAGGCGAAAACGCAATACACAGGAATAATCTTTTGCAATTATTTGAAGGCATGATTGAAGAGTAATAAACAATTATTTTAACATAAATAAAAAAACAAAATGGCGGACATATGACATCTTCTCGTTGATCGCTTTTTTTAAGCCGACTGATAAGAGGCTCCCCTTAAATGAATCTCTTAAAAATATTTTTTGAGCATAAATTTAAGATTTTTAAACTCAGAAAAATGAAAGTTTCATGAACAAAAATGGAAACTCTTTATGGTGCATTCTTGAAAGACTATTCGTCAGGTGATTTTATTCTCATTCTAAACTCTAAAAATTCTAAATAAATTTTAACTAGTAAATATTTCACAATAGATCAACTCTGGTCGCAGTGCGTAATGGCCTTCTAGCTAGTAAATGAGTTAAATTCTTCAAATTTAAAATAAAAACAAACAAAAAATCTTCTATATAAAATAGAAAGTTTAGTCTTCGTGCTATAAGTGTAGATTATTTTTTCCAATAAAGTGTTAGAACAAATAATCACTGCCCTCATGGCATGGCAGGCAAAGTGTACATCGTCGACGGTATCTTTCACACTCAACGTTTTAAAGTCGAATTTTATGCTCCCTGCTCTTCTTTTCACTTCATCAATTCATATTCATATTCTACTCATAAAATTGAATCCACCTTTTATATTCGGTGTCCCGCTAAAATAGCATATTTTGAATTTAGCGACAATTTTTTGTATTGGGTGTGTAGTAGGGCGGTCCGGTTTGTATGGAACACTCTTCCGACATCTTTCCTAGCAGATTTATATGCCACATAATTCCGAGCTCTAAAAATTTGGAAAGAAGCTATCTTTAATTAATAAGGAAACTGGGAAGCATTTATAGCTATGAAGAAAGTAGAAAAAATACTCCTTAATTTGATTTAAAAAAATTTAAAACCAAAATAATTGTGAATAAATGGTTAATTGTAAAAAACAAAATTAAGAAAAAATTAATGAAAAAGATTTGTCAGATTTTTTAAATAAACGCGTTGGTGATTTAAAAAAATATATAAAATAATGTATGAAAAAAATTATAAATAAAAATTATGAAAACAAAATTTTGAGATATTTTTTTTAATAAATGAGTTGGTAATTAAAAAAAAAAGTGATGACAAAAATTATAAAGAATTTAAGTTAAAAGTTTGTAAATTTAATTTTTTAATAAATGCGTTGTTAATTGTAAAAAAATTATAGAGAAAAATTTATGGAAAATTTTCTTTAATTAAATCTTGGAATGTAAATAATTTTTTTTGTCCTTTTTGCAAAATTTGGATCAATTTACCTGAAAAACAACTACGTACCCTCTTTTTTCTATTCAAAAACCAAAAAGTAAAAGTTTGTATTAAAAATGTAATGTGTGTTTTTTGTTTGTTTTTTAAATGAATACGTTCATGGTAGGTATGTAGGTTAGATGGCAAGAGTACTCCAGGTACACTACAAGTAACTCTTACGTGCCGTTTTGATACCGTAATGTGGACCACCACCTGTGAAAAGATTAAGAAAAAAAACCATCTACAGCTATCCAAGGGAGAAAAGGGATCTAGGCTGGAGAATTTATTTAAGTCATCCCCAAAGGGCACGCTAAGGAATCTCAAGCGTCTAGCCGCCAGAGCCGGACATTTGCAGAGAAAGTGCTCAACAGTCTCTTTCTCAGCTTCTACAATAGGGGTTGTACGGAAGTCCAAGCTTCTCCGCATGAGTACCGATCACCCAGTGACCAGTGAACACCACAATGAGTTTGGAAATTGAATAGTGTTCTCATCACCTTAAAGGCGTTTCCATCACCTTAAGCGTTCGAAGTGTTTTCGAAATAGCACACTATGAGACAGACCTCCATTTGTCCTGCCCTTTTTTAGAAAGAAATTGTGTAGTTTCCTTTTAACAACGGTCAAGGGGACACCAATGTCTGAGAATACATTCATAATTGTAAAAAATTTAAGAAAAAATAAAAAATCCTGTAAAATAAATTTTTGTGTGTTTATTTTTTTTTTGCAAGTTTAAGGTTAATTTCCTTATAAAAAATATGAAATACAATTTTAAAACAAAATGTAAAATAAAATTTTTTAATAAGTTCTTCTTACGTGTAAAAAAATATATAAAAACAAAACTATGAAAAAAATGTATGAATAAAAATGTATGAAAAAATATTATTTACATAAAAAAAAATTACGTACCTTCATTTTTCTTATTCATGTCTGTATTAAAAAAATAATAAGGTTCACAATACTTTAGTTAATATCAATTTTCATATTAACTGAAGATAGCTCCTGTGCGGCCGCCGTAGCCGGATGGGTTGGTGCGTCACTTCCATTCGGAAGTGCATAGGTTCAAACCTCCAAGCCTCAAACATTAAAATGATAGAAAGAGTTGTTCCCAATAGCGGGGTGACCCCTCGGCAGACATTGGCAAGCCTCCGAGTGTATTTTTTCTTTGAAAAGGACCCTCTGCCGTTCAGTTAGTTGGTTGGTTGGTGTAGATGTTGCCTGAGCAACACAGCTCAGACACAATTAGTATAAAAAATGGTATTTTGATACACCACTGGTATAACCACTGCTTTTTTATTAGTCGAACCATCTAGATTTGACTATAAATGTGTCAATTTTCTTTTCTGCAATTTCTTTCAAGTTTTGTTATCGAGTATTCGTCCAGCGTTCTATGCCGTAAAGCACCCAAACTTGGGCACTCACATAGATAGTGAGAAACTGTTTCTCTAGATTCTTCTTGATTGCAACTTCTATATTTATTGTTGAATGGTCACCCCAAAACGCCAGTGACCGGTTATTGGTGACGTTATTTTGAAAATGTCTACCCGAGGCTTTCTTAACAATTCGTCAGTTCTGGATTTGTTGAAATTGGGCCACGTTTGTTTAGTTATTTTGCAGATATCCGTGTAAGTCCAACTGTCCACGGCCTGCTTCTGGAACAGAGAGAAGATCTGTCTGCCTATTTCTACTGCTTTTGATTCCTAGCCCCCTGTCTTGCCAATGCATCAGTTTTCTCATTTCCTTCTATGTTCTTATGGCCAGGTACGCAGAGGAGAGTGATGTCTGTCGTGCGCGTTAATGCATCAAGTTCTTCTTTTCATTGCCTGACGGTTTCTGAATTGATTATAGGTGAATTTAATGCTAAGTTGGCTGCTTGACTATCTGAAAAAATACGTACTTCCGATAGTTGTTGCGGATAGTTTTTAATCATTCTGCAAGCTTCTCTTATCCCCAGAACTTCTGCTTAAAAAATACTCTAAGGCGAGAGCCTCAAACAAAAACAAAAGTGAATAATGCATATTTCACATATTCACACGCACCAAGCCACACCCAAGGTAACAGTTGCCTTAACGCGCCTGATAGAGATAGCAATATCAATACTCCCTGGAGTGCCCAGTGCGCATCACCATCAACTCCAATTCTCCCGCACATATCAAAAACATCAACCGGTACATCCTCCTCCCCTTTGTTAACAATACCAAGCCAACAGGTCACTCTCTCCACTCTTCCTCCCACAATGACATTAACAACCAACACAACAACAACAGCAAACACAGCAGCTACAACATCAATATGTTCCCTGGCACATCTGATTTCCTCTTCGGCAGTAACTTCAAAGTTTTTATGTTGTAAAATTTCATATCACAGTTCATCATTGGGAAAATTTTGCAAAAGAGCTTTTTCCGATTAAAAATTAGGAGAGGATATTATTGTAATGAAAAATAAATAAAAATAAAATTTTCTCGAGTATCAGAAATAGCACAGTTGTGTTACCAGTTGTCCTCTATTGGAGCAAGTTTGTGTCTTAAGTCTTTTCTACCTTAGTTATCAATTTATTCGAGCCATGTTTTTCGTTGTTCAAAGGCAATTGGAATGCTTTAGGACACATAATATCAAGAACGTTTGCCGATTTACGAGTAGACCAATATAATTGCTCCATTTGTGGAACAACATCAATCTAGAAATTAAAGAAGGAACTCGGCCAAACTCCCAAAACGGATGTTAAGTAAAGTTTTTTAGCAACTCTTGATGGAATAAGAGCAGCAGCTGTTTTTCCGATATTATTTTCCTTTGTGCTTAAGCATCCAATAACAATAAAAGTAAAAATGTAAATATTTTCATCACTCAGAATCACTGTTTTTTCTTTAGCAAAGCATTAAATGATTAATTTTGCGCCACGTTATGCATGAACAATGTCACCTATAATATGAAAACTTGGAAAGTTTAACGCATGAATATCTTATGGCACTAAGGTTAACGATGAGGGTATCATAAGTACCGAATATATTACAAAAAATTTAATACCAATATTTGCTATAATCTTCGACCTACATTTTTCCAAGAAATATCGATGCTTGATGGCTACATTTAATACTTTGTTCTTTTTTTTTAATTTTTATACTCGATTGGAAACTTGATAGGATATAAAGTAAAAAAAATAAAGCATGTCATTTACTTTCCGACTATTGTGCGCAGTTTCGTGCCAGCAGAATCAACAGTATTGTCACTAACGCATATATGTATTTCATCTGAGCGTCCTTCAAGATGCACAACAACTCAAAAGGTGACAAGCATCATTAACAGGCATCCAATTCTTATTTGAATATATAAATATGGAAATGCTTGAATGCGTATGAATTGAATGTATTGAATTTTTGCCAAAACTAACTGGATGGCATATTTTTGTGCTGCTGCAGCCCGTTTTACTCATTTTAACAATCATTGTTTTAAAAGTATTATTGTTTCCTTATTAGCTTGTACAGTTTAGAAATCGTGCAAGGTAGAATTAGTTATGATAATAAACGAATAAAATTCACATAACTTTTGCGCTGTACAGCTGCATTAATTTATTTATTCCTTTACTCTGCGTATAAATGAAAATTTGTTCCGTATTTAAGTTCTGAATATTTGCACATAAAATCTATGAGGCCGTGGCAAATTATTATAATCTGAATATCAGGAAAAACTGCAAGCAAGCGTACTGAGCACAGTTTGAATAAAAACAGCCTCATTTAGAGCCAGCTGCAAAAATGAAGCTAATGAAGTTCTCCTTCGATTCGTAGTGAAGAAACTTTGTCTCTAGATCAAGCAGAAAGTTTACTCGAAGGTTTGATAATAGTGATCTAGTAGCTCTACAAGTATTTGTTTAGGAAGTAAAATACTTTGCATAAAAGTGAGGTCCTTGTTTCAAGTTTCTTTTCTTTAAATTATAAATAGTATATATCTTCTAGGAATATCCACTTTATTTATTTATTTACTGAAATATAATTATAAATGATTACACTGCCCAATTAACACGTTCCTTGCCACGTGAACTGTTTTCCGTACACGCTAAACTGTATTTGAACGCCAAGCTGAATTTTTGAATTTAAAGTGTTTTCGTCTAGAATTTAATACTCGGTAAGTGGTAACATCCTTTTACAGCTATTTTTTTTAATTTAAATAATTTTTATATTTTTAATTATGGAATATATATAAGAAAAGTATAAGCAGCTAGCTGCAAAGGCTAAATTTATGTAAGGTGTCATTTTAAGATCGCTTCTCTTTACTCTTCCGAAGATAATATAAGACAGACAATATTTCTTAACCCTCTTTTCCATAAGCCGTTGTTGTTTTTTTTTTCTGGTGTTGAAAATAATCTCATATCTCGGCTCATTAGAACTTTTCTAGTACTGAGAAGGGTTTCCTCCATATCTCAAGTATGCTCTGGATATTTATTGAGTAATTTCATTCTTATCTTTCTATGAGCTTACCTGGTCCGAAAAATATATTATTTGTTACCTTAATGTATTTTCTTCCTGCGTCAAGCAACATCATTGGCTCTCAGCACTTAAGTTTTACACTTCCATCAACTTCTGCGAAGGGAGATTAGATCGAAGGAGTGGAAAGGAAATTTAGCGTAATTGCGAAATAGAAAGAATAATATCTATAAAATAGAGGTCAAAAGATTTATAAACTCTTATCACTTCGAGCTCAATTAAACAGCTCAATTCAATGTTTTATTGCTTGCATTTTCGTTGCCTCTCGCTTTGTTTAACTTGTCCTCCGTCCTGTCAGTACTCATTCTTCGCTGGCACCATCGCTTTTTTATACCAAAGGTCGATCTCGCTTAATTGTATTGAAGTCCGCTTATTTCGTAGCCTCTTTGAGAATTCCAAATGCATGCGAAACGCACATTTTTCATTTGATAATTTAAGTTGTTTTAAGAAACAGTTTTTGTTTTTTTCAATATAATCGCCACTCGCTCTCCATAAGGTCTGCTACCGTTGTGCGTTTTAAACGACTTCGAGAAGAATCCAATCGAAATAAACTGGATGCTGCGCCGTTGACATACCTTTTTAGTCATTGTTTGTGAGCTATGTCAATTTGCTTTGACACTTCGGCCACAGTTGGCAAGCTAAGATCACGATGAAGGTCGCTATTCTTTACATACTATGGTGCTTTTACTATGCTCTTCAGGAATTTGTTTTGCAGGCGATGGACAGAGATAATGTACTTTTGGCTAGCGTATCCGCAAAATTGTATGCCGTAAGTCGAAACCGGCCTTAGTGTTTGTTTGAAGTTAAATGATTTGTTGCGATTGACGAGCTTGAGCGCCTACTAATTATTTTATATGGAGGGCAATTTCAACACCGTAAGCAAAAAAAAACATTGTTAAAAAGGAACGAAATTTTTGAGGCCCTTCGAGCCTCGAATGCGCTATAAAACTGCAAACATAAAACTTTTTCAAAATTTTGGTTGAAAATTTGTATGGATTTTTTTTTTAATTTTCTGAATTTCGTACAAGGCCTTGAATTTTTCTTCATATGGGTTTTGCTGAAAAATTAGCTGTATTTTTATGATTATACTTTAGGTTAAATTTTATTTTAAAAAATTGTATGTCATAATTTATAATCACTAGTGGTGTACGGTGTATAGGGTGCATATAAGTTACAGGCCGCCGTAGCTGGATGGGTTGGTGCGTGACTACCATTCGGTATTCACAGAGATAACGTAGGTTCGAATCTCGGTGAAAACACTAAAATTAAGGAAAACATTTTTGTAATAGCGGTCGCCCCTCAGCAGGCAATGGCAAATCTCCGAGTGTATTTCTACCATGAAAAAGCTCCTCATAAAAATATCTGCCGTTCAGAGTCAGCTTAAAACTGTAGGCCCCTCCATTTGTGGAACAACATCAAGACGCACACCAGAAATAGAAGGATGAGCTCGGCCAAATACCCAAAAAGGGTGTACGCGCCAATTATATATATGTATATATATATATATAAGTTACACGCTTTCTCAAGTCAATCAGCTGCACTGATGCCATGCATAAAAATCCCTCTAAGGGAATCCCACATGTGAAAAAATAAGAAGAAGAAACACATTTTCAGGAGTTCTCGTATTTCAAGTTGAATCTAAGAATCCTGCGACTAACAGTCAATACACCAAAAAGTTGATTACTTTAATGCATTCTTCTGAATTTCGTGCAAAGTTTAGAACGTTTGCTCTTATGCGTTTTGTCAAAACAAATTACTGAGTTTTTACTAAAAATGTGATAAAATTAAATGTCAAAATTTATAATTACAAGCAGTGCGTAACCTTTTTTTATCGAATATTAGTTGCAACTGCACTTCGGCCATGCATGGATTTCTCTATAAGGGAAGTCCACTTGCAAAAAAATAAGACGGAAAAGACATTTTCAACATTTCCCGTACTGCAAATCGAACCTTAAAACCCTCTGCCTAACAATCAATATGCAAGCACAGGCCTGCGCACTGGCACTTTAATTATCTCTGGTTCACAAGATTTTAATATTGCGCCAATTAAGTGATATAGAGAACCAGGAAATTGTCGTGCTTTTGTTCACTTCATGCACTTTTTATATCATAATGACTATTTGCTGAAATAAACTCATTATTGAAACTGGATTGGCAGTGTAAGAAAGCTAGTCACAAATGCTGGAAACGAAATTTATATGCATTGAATGTCTAGTTTGTCCAGAATTTTTGTGACAAATGACAAGGTATGCAATTATCAGAAGTATCAAATTTGTTGGAGTCAAGCTTTAATGTACTCGTACACATACATACATATCAGTATTTGTATGTATTTTCCATAAATAATACCGGATTTGATAACCTGCTACAACGGCACAGCTTCCAGGGGCAGTAGAAGAAAATAAAAGCGGAGTAATGTAGAAGGTAACAAAAGGTATTCGAAATTCAAAGAATTATGTCATTTCTATGCGTTTGCAAGGAAATGCTGAGGTTGAATATTTTTTTGTATATTTTTTTTTGCAATTCGAAATTCGCAACAACTGAATCGCCGTCTTTAAACTAAATGGCTGAGGTTGAAATGCTTTTAGCACTTACTGCAGAGTTTATTTACAATAAAACAATGTAGCACTTTGAGCACAGAAGATATTTTTCTTGTACTTGTGTTTTTTTTTCTTTGCCCTCGTTTCCTCCTTGCCTTTCTGACTCACTTTGACGGCATTGAACGGCCTTTGCTTTTGTTTGCAGCTTCTTTAAACACCATTGTTTGTCAAGTAATAAATTTTACTTTCATCTTGCGGCAGCACACTAACACACGCTTTCGCTGGCTACTTGTTTGGCTATCCGTTAGATGGCTGCACACACACATGCGCATGTTTGCGCAAGCCATTGAACGATAAAACCAAATAAAAGACAATTAAAAAAGAAAACAGTTTGAGCTTATGCTAATAGGAATGCTAATTAAAAGCAAAAAATGCTCCGCACAGACGCTTATTTTTAATAAAAATTTAATTTAATTTTTAATAATAAAATTTGTTAAAAAAAATAACAAAACAAAAAATGAAAAATTCATAAAAATTTAGTTTTCAACCAAAATTGAGTAATTAAAAATATAAAAAATAGTTCCAAAATGTAAACAAAAAACCCAGAAAGCCAAACGTACGTCATAAAATGCCTCGAAAATTTGCACATGAAAAGTTGCTGTGCAACAAAAAAAAAGCAAAAAATTTGCACAACTCATTGCCATTTGAGTCAGGGGAATGTAATATGCATATTTGGGCAAGCGGAAGAGCAACAACAAACAAAGTAGTCGTCGTGTTCAACGGCATAGTAATCAGTTTGGCCATGGCATAGGCAATAAATTTCAAGAAGAATATCTCCACTTATCCGTAACAGAGGCTGCACACAGCGGCGAGTCATTGTAGTTTGCGGGTCAATTCCTAATGATGAGTAGCCCCAAATTTATTTTCAAAATTTAACAATGCACAGCTTTTTCCTCTCTACGATCTCCAAATCGTTTTAATGCCACATCCAATTTTAATTGACAATGCGCGACACAATGACTTCTATGACTGTCAAGCGCACAAAAACGCAAAAATAAAGTAGATATGTTTATAGCGGCATAGCCAAATAAGCGAGCAGTGCAAAAGCATAGTATGCAAAATGCATGTCAATGTCAGCGCTGCAAACTGAAATTACATAATAAATGTTTTGCATTCGCAAAAAGGCGAGATATGAATCTTGCGCGTACGAGCGAAAGCCACAAACAAGCCCACATACAGCCACACACACACGCACACATCTGCTGTGGTTTCTAAACGCATAGAGCAACTCAAAATATAAGAAAATGAAAAACGAGAACAAAAAAGATAACAAATAAAAATAAATAAAAGTCAAACAAACAAACACTCCGATTATGATAAGGAAATAAAAATTAAAAAAAAAACGCGCGGGAAATGTGGAAGTGTTTGCTCGCTGAGTTATTGATATTTGGCCTTAGCGAAGTATCCAATTAAGTAGTTTAGGAGCAATAAAAAGGTTAAAAGTAGCATTTAACTGCAATTAAAGGCTGAGTTAATAGAAGCGAAATACAGCACAGGTTTTCACACGAATTTTCCAATAAAACTGAGAGTTCTTGAATTAAAAAAAATAGTTAAAAAACTAAAAAAACGCTTTAATGACAGAACTGAAAAATAGAAAATGATGTTTACTGTAAGGGTGAAATAATTAATAGAAAATAATTGGTATTACTTTTAAAAAGCACAGAGTTTTTTCTATTTGTACCTAAATTTATGTTTAAAGAAAGGTATTGCAGGTTTTTTAATAATCGGTACCGACCATCCTACTACCGATATCGATACCGATACCGATAGCCTACTCTTCTACTAAATGTTAGCAATTTTTTTTTGTCGGGACATCCTACAAGTACAGTACTCAAACACAATTAAGTCCATTATACTGCACTTGGGTCCCCTTTTTAATTTTCTTTAAATCTACCCAACCCCCGAATAAGCCTGAGTAGATCTTGTGTTGCCAAGGAGCCAAGGTGGTCGCTACTTAACACATCAGTGCCAAAGACCTCAAGTCTGATTCGAGCGAAGGTCAGGCAGATGCACAAAATGTGGTCCGCAGTCTCATCCTCCTCTCCACATGCCCGCCACTGGGCAGAGTGCACTACCTGAGATGCCTACCTCTTCCGTGTGCTTCGCCCATAGAAAGTGACCCATCATCAGTCCAACCAGCTGCCCCCAATCCCTTCTGCTTAATGGACATAACAGGTAAAATCAGTTTTGTCCATCTGCAGCCTCTCTCTGTCTGCCAAGGGCCTCAGAGCCCATTCTAGCTAAAGAGTCAGAGATCTTGTTACCCGCCATACCCACGTGTCCTGGGACCCATGTTAGCATCAGGATATTATGTCTGCCAACATAGTTTAATGTGAATTTACAGTGCTCAACTACTCTTGAAGTGGTTTAAGGGCTGTCTAAGGCTTTCCACAACAAAGTTCATCGCTTCTTGAACGCTTAAAACACGGATGCGTGTATTCCAAGAGGGAAATGTAGTTTTGTCCCGCTTTTTATGTTAATCTCCTTACATATACATTAAGCTTCGAAAGTATGTATACATCACATATTTATAATTTCAATTATTTTTTTTTATAAAAATATAGTTCATACTACAACAAAAACCATATAAAGCAAAGTTTTGAACTTTGTATAAAATTTGTGAAAATTAGGCAACTTTTCAACTTTATAGAATAATTTCAGGTATGCAGTTGTGAAGTTCATTGAATTTACTTCATTTTAATTTTAAACTTTACTTTACTTACATTTAATAGTAAAGTGCAAGTTTCAGGTGGTTTAAAATTTGCAGTGATTTTTGAAAATTTTTTCTGCTGACGGAGTCGGGAGTTTTCTTCCAT
>JAYXIM010013288.1:0-22312 GCA_037575425.1 Anastrepha fraterculus | reverse complement strand
CAGTCGTAGAACATTGCCATACATAAGGTTCCATAGTAGTAGGCCTAAAACTGATCCTTATTGGATCCCCGCTGTTACATTGTACTCCTCAATGCCTTTCTCAGTTTTAAACCTCAGATAATATAACTAAGAGCCCCCACTTTTAAGGTGCTTCTAGTATAGGCTGCTAGCTAGCTGTATTAAAGGCGTTTTTAACGTCCAAAATTACAACGGTGCAGTATTATTTTTTCCCGCCACACTATCTCTTCTCACCTCATTGGCTTCTGTTCCATCACACATTTGATAGCATCCACTGTTGACCGGGAGTTCCTGAATCAAAACTTGTATGTGGATAAAATACCTTTATCTTCTGCGAAAGATAGCCTGTTGCAAATGATTCTCTCTTCTTTTTGTATCCCTTGGGTAAAAAGCACAAGAGTTTGCATCTTCCACCACTTCGGGAAAGTGCCTTCATTAAGGCAGGTTTAGGAAAAAGCGTCGTAATAATGTTGCGCAACCTTACTGAGTAAGTAATTATGGGTGTTTTACGCGCTTTTTGTTTTGGATAATATCACCCGGAAAGCAGCGCCCCAAGGATTGATATCAGCTTCTTCGTAAAGTTTCTTAAAACTTTGTTGTTTGTTAGTTTTAATATCTGTTTTTACAGACTGCTTTGCTGATCTGAAGTTATGAACATTGACAGCAAAACCGCATCTTCTTCTACTGTGCTGTATTTTACGTCTAGCGCAGCGGCAATTTAATCTCAGTATCTTGATGTTCTCGTAGAACTACCCGCCTGGGTATGGAAGCGTCGCAAGATCGTAGTCCATCTAAAAGAAATTTCGTTTTATTCTCGGCGGGACGAGCTCTTTATTATGTATTGAAGGACTTCGCTATCAAGAATCTTGTCCTTCCACTTTGGACCTGTTAGTTTGGATACAACTTTGGGTCTCCTTCCTATAACGTCCATTATGACCTGATGATCGCTGTGGGTGTAGCTTCCCCTCACTCTCCATTTGATGTTTCTAGCAAGGGAATCATTTGCCAGAGTAATGTGTATGACTGACCCTAATCCCCTCTTCCGGTAGATATAAGTTGGCCGGCTATTTACAATAGTAAGGTGGTGTTGAGCGAATGCTTGAAGAAGAATTTCTCCCCTTTTATTTGTATGCCTATTCTGATGCACAGGGGCTAAACTCACCTGCTATAATTAAAGGCGATTATCCAGTAACTTCCAGTACAATGTCTTAAAGAAGCCTGTATTATTCTCATTGGCAGTAACACATTTTCTGCACTGTTTTGATCTTTATATTTCCATAGAAGAGTTACGAAACATGTGGCCATACTGTAAGCACTTGTAGCATTTTTATAACGAGACACGTTGTCGTAAGTGACACAAACCCATTAAATCTTGACTTTGCCAATTTCCATTAGTTTTTAGACTTTCAGAGCTGGCTAATGGTAGCCGTTCGAGTGCTGCTCAGAGTCCTGTTATATCTGCTAACTCCACATAGTCAAAACTAGGCAAAGATTTAATCGTATTGTGCACCTCTTCCTTGGAGATCACTTCATGGCTATCGTTGCATTCTATCGTGATGCGATGGGTAAGCGCCTTCACTGTTGCTTCGCTACCTAAGGTGGCGCCCACGTTAGTCTTAATATCAGCAGATTTTTGGCACGATATTATCAGTGCAATTAGGAGATCATCTTTGAGTTCTCCTTATTTTCGATACTGATTTAGTGAAATTCTCAAATTTGTCGTCGCTTTTCACTTTTTTTTATTATAGAATCGGGTCTTACTCTTTTCTTTTTTTACTAGTGTCCACTCGTTTGTTGGGGACTGGGTGAGAAGAAGCTGGTGCATGAACATTTTCAATCGGTTGCAGTTTTTCCACTGTTTTTTTTATTATTTGTTTTTTGGTTTTGGCGTCTTATCTCTGATGTAATTCTTGGCCAAAGACATTTGCCCCTCTTATGGCAGGCTTGAGTTGCAACTACATATTTTTGTGACAGCCCTCATAGGCTGGTGAACGGTACTGCGCTTTCCTTCGCTTTCTTTTAACATGTTCACGAGGGCTCTGATTTTTTCCCACAACTTGCTAAACGTTCTAGAAATTTTTTGCCCGCCGATCTGTTAGCGGGTGAGCCAGCACCCGTAATGCCTAGTGGCTCTCTGAATCGGCGAGCCCTATCTGTGGGAGTTCTTGTCGGTGAATGAACCAACTGTGGCCTTTCTGTCTATGTCCCCCAAAGCCATCATAGTTTTGCTTAGAGAAGGTCTACGCCAGGAGTCCAGGGTCGATTTAAGACTTCAAAGATGAAATTCGTGAGGCTATCGAGGACATAGAGCAGCCACTTTGCAATTCAGTTATGGAAAATTTTTTGAAAAGGATATTGTCCTGAAAGCGGGGTGGTGGTGGTAATTTTCCTGATGTTATTTTCCACTATTAACGGCATGCTTTCCTCTTTATAATGAAATAAACATACGATCTTTTATATTAAAAAATAGCATTTTTCTTTGAATATCAAAATAACACCTCTTATTTGAAAACCCTTTATTAGAGAAAACGCGCCTAACATACAAGTTGTTGCGACAACAGTGTAAGCGGTAAACGATATTCATAAGTCACGCGGCCAATAATGTGCAGCAACTGGCAGAGCAAAGTTTAGTACTCAGGTATTAAGATAAAGTTGTTTTAATAATTGGCGCCCAACGTAGGGTCACGCGAAAAATCCTTATAATAACGGCACATATGAGAGGTTGTCCGTTGGTTCAAATCAACCTTAGACTTCTGTGATAAATCTTTGAGAACTAATCAAAATACCACGTATGGTGGTGTATGAGAGGTTGTCCGTGGGTTCAAACCCACCTTAGACTTCTATAAAAAATCTTTGAGAACTAATCAAAATACCACGTATGGTGGTGTAACTGAAACCTCTAATTTAACTTCCAAACTAAAGGAGAATAAGCAGCGCAGACCAGTTTTCTCTGGAAATAGCCACTAGTTAGCCTAAGATCGGAATATTCATCATGCCCGTCCTATCGTATGGCGCAGAAACTTGGACGATGACAACATCCGATGAAGCGTTGCTAGGAGTTTTTGAGAAAAAGATTCTGCAGAAAAATTTTTGGACCTTTGTACACTGGCGACGACGAGCATCGTGGGCGATGGAACAATGAGCTGTATGAGCTTTACGACGACTAAACCTAGCACAGCGGATTAAGATCCAGTGGCTACGTTGGTTGGGCCATGTCGTTCGAATGGAAACAAACGCTCCGGCTCTGGAAGTATTCGATGCGGTACCAGCTGGTGGTAGTAGAGGAAGAAGAAGGCCTCCTCTGCATTGAAAAGATAAGTTGGAAAACGACTTGGCTTCACTTGATGTTTCTAACTGGCACCGGTTAGCACGAGAAAGAAACGACTGTCTCGCTTTGTTAAACTCGGCCAAAATCGCGTAAGTGGTTATCTCTCCATTAAATCACCTTGTTTATTAAGCAAGACTAGGGTGACGTCAAGAACTTCTCGACAATGTCTGGTTACGAATGTAGGGACATTCCCACGATTACATCATGACAATGTAGTACATAGGTTGTGATTGAAAAGTAACTCACCTATTTCGTAGATGTCTGTGATATTCCAGATGGTGTGGTTTGCATTTGCGTCAGCCCCCAGTATTAGATTGGATTTTGGAGCTTTGCAGAGAGCCATATCAGATGAATTCGATTAATTCATGAAAAGTGCTATACCTATCTACCAACATGCCCGACTTGTAGCCTCATAGCTAAACTGACATGTTAAGAACCTCTCTCCAATCCAATTAAACAAATTTGCACGAAATATGTATCATAGACGTGAAGTTAGAAATTTACTCCGAAAGAAGAGTGTTGTTTGTTTTCTTGATGTGTGTATCTATACTTGCATATACACTTTTCTTCTGACAAGGAGTGCGTACTCTTGACAATTTTTCACTTGGCTGATTCGGACAGTACTCTCTGAGCGGGCACAAATCAAAAACTTTGTTGTCCGAAATATAGACGTACTATAATATATTTGGTATTGTTGAAATGGTGTACGTAAACAAATGTAATTCTCATTTCAGACTTAATTTTATTGAACATATAAAATCTATGAAAAACTACAAAAACAAACCAGAATTCAGCCCAATAAGGAACAAATTTTTATCAAAATTTATTCATTTGCCCAGTTTTGCCCACTGTTTATATAGAGCCACAGCACTCTGCGTCGTTTGCTCTTCGGGTATGCGAGCAAAGCCACAATAATGGCTTTTTTATAACTCGACACAATGATTTGTCCATCCTTTCTTTACAAAAAGAAGACGGACAACATATTTGAGTGGAAATAGGGTGCCAGTACTGGCGAGTGTGCGAATACGTGTGAAATGAGCTAGTGTACACGTGTGACGTGGCAGCGAAAATTGCTCGCACAATTTAGATTTTCATCATAGTTTATGTCCAAACCTCGTAAATCCATCATCCATGGATATATGTATTATATTTAATATAAAATAGCTAAATTAGTTGTATATATTTTTATTTACTACTTGCCTTTAGTAAGATATGGTACTGAGGTATTTAAAGATTTATAAATATATAAATATGGTATATATAATTGGCCCTTTTTTGGTGTTTGTCCGAATTCCTTCTATTTGTGGCGTGCGTCTTGATGTTGTTCCACAAACGGAGGGACCTACAGTTTTAAGCCGACTCCGAAAGGCAGATATTTTTCATGAGGAGCTTTTTCAAGGCAAAAATATGCTCGGAGGTTTGCCATTGCCTGCCGAGGGGTGACCGCTATTAGAAAAAACTTTTTCCCGAACTCCGAATGGTATCCACACACCAACCCATTCGGCTACGGTGGGCGCCCGTTTTATAAATACAATCAACTAATAATACCCTATGAAATAGCTTAGTCGGTTTTTTAGTGCATATTATATAATACGACCCTTATATGTAGAAACTATAATGTGGTATTTTTAAATCTCAAACCAATTGTTAAGTTGCGTGTTTTTGTAAATTTTCACGTTTTTACTATACAATTTTTCACGATTGAAATTAAGCGACAAAAAATATCTGCTTTTTGTTGGATTTCATTTTTCAAAAATGTCTCTGATTTTGGCTTAAGACTTATTTCTGCCTTGAACTAGAGTGGCGCTTACGAAAAAAACATTAAAAGTAAATGCTAGCCACGTGACACAAACTTCCATTTATTTTAATGATAGCATGGTGTAATAAACAGTTAAGTGTATTATGGGTCATTAATATCGTTCCACAAATCACAAGTGGAAGGGGATCGAACAAGACAAATAACATAATTTTATTATTATGTCAAAGATCTATTAGCTAGTTCTGGGGGGTTAAATTCCACCCTTACCGAACGAGCGAAACTCATACATACATATGCATGTACGTGAATATCCAGTAGTGTTGGAAAAACATTGATGTTTGCCAGCATCAATATTTTGATGTTTTTGAGGGAAGAAATTTAAAAAATTCAAAAGATAATATAGAAAACAAAAACAAAATTTTGTTTCGGAAGGAAATCATAATATTAAACATCTGTTTGGAGATGCGTAATGACAGATTAATAAAAAGAAGCACGCCTATATGACTAGCCACGCTTTATTAAACATTCACTCGCTTTCAATCGACGTTGTACATTTTTTGTACATACATACATACATACATATATATGTATTAAAAGGGTCATCATTTGAGGTCTGTAAAAAAGTTTTGTCATTGATAACTTATCAAAGTATTATATTAATAGGGTGCGTATTGAAGAAGGGCAAAAAATAAAATAAACTCGACTGTTACGAATTCTCTGTGATTTGTTTAGTTCCAAAAATTTGAAAAGTGACTGCAGAGTGTTGGATATTTTGATTATAACAGTATCGGACTTTGGGGGAAAAATTAATGCATTGATGTGTCTTCCGGCACTAATAATCAGCTTCATGGTTCCCTTTCTGCTGTTCTGTTTCCCAAACTGCTCAGTTGGGGTAATTTGCATCTCCTTACTAGGGATATCTCAAATGAAATTTTAACTTTCCCAGACTAATGTGGACGGTCTTTCGGTACTTCTCTCTAAGAAGTATCCCATCATAGCAACTCCACTAAAAATAATTTGTAATAAATCACTTGCAGCCGGAATTTTCATTTAACGATTGGAAAGTAACAACAGTTACTCCAATCTTTAAAAGTGGCAATAAAAATGATGTGCGTAACTATAGACCAATTTCAAAGCTGTGCACCACTTCAAAATTATTCGAATTTAAGAAAAATTATACTTCGCTTCCAATCAGCATGGTATTGTAACAGGTAGGTCCACTGTTTCCAACCTGGCCGTTTTCAGTTAATATTGTATTGAAAAATTTTCGCGTGGACTTCAAGTTGATTGCATCTACACTGATTTCCCCAAGGCCTTTGACACTCTGTCACATATAATTATTTTGTGTAAACTGGGAGCTCTTGGCTTTCACTCGGTTTTTCACTTATGGTTAAAATCCTATCTAAGTAAAAGGAATTGTCTTATTACAATTTAGGGTGTATCTTATGCAGCCGACTTAAAAATGTTTGCCTCAATAAGAAACCCATAGGATGTGCTTAGGCTCCAGGCTGACCTTAATGAACTCGTTATCTGGTGCACATATTCATGTATCTCGTTAAATTAAACAAAAAATCACGCCTTCAAGTCATTTACTAAATCTCGTGATATTCTACAATCGTCATATTATATGTATCTAATACTGTCCTCTAATCTGTGGATAAGATCAAAGACCTCGGTGTAATTTTTGACTCTAAGTTTTCATTATCAAGTCATATCAATTATATTATCCCAAAACCATATTCGATCTTGGGCTTTGTTACACGTAACAGTTCAAACTTCTCAGGCACGATGAAATTACTGTTTACCCCGATTGTTCGATTTTGATTGGAATACGCTTCATTTATTTGGAGACCTTACCACCAATTCGCTATCACAAGAATAAATAGATACAAGAGATATTTCTTAAATATGCCCCTAGATGTTAACCATTTTCTGTCCCATATCCTTCCTAAGCTACGGCGACACGCTCATGCATTTGCTGTCCAGCAGCTTATTTGTGTGCGTGTCGGGTGACTTGTTTCGGGTCACACATAATTGTTGTCGGCTTTTGCATGATGAAAATCAAAAAATTTAGATTTTTTCACGGGCGAGCGTCATGCACCCGACACGCACACATGTGTACATGTAAGCTGCTGGACACCAAATGCATGAGCGTGGCGCCGTAGCTTTATAGCTCCCGCTTGTTATTAATTGGATTAAAGTCGCTAGAGTGCAGAAGGTTGTCGTTGTTGTAATTGTAGCAGCATAAACATTCCCCATACTTACATACGGGGAATGCTACTGGAGTGATAGTACTTGGCCGGATATAAATCCGGGTCGCTTCCGTAACGTAGAACCGGCTGTCGTGGAAACGGAGTGCAGAAGGTCGATTCCATCTTTTGTGTTTCTTTTGCAACGCATGAACTTTCTTATTTCGGCGAGAACCTAACGAAGCGCTTACTCTTTTTATCTGAAGATATTCAAATCGAATTTCTAGTCCAATGCGCCTATTGCGATTCGAGATCCGATTCTATATCTAGATTTGCAATAACTAAATCATCTTCTTTGTTGCGTAATTAATTGCCATAATCATATTCTGTTAAATCAAGTTGTATTTTAGTTTTAGATCGTTTTTTTGTTATTCTCTATATTCGCACTAAGTCAATAGTTAGCAAGAACATTTGTGTTTCTTGGCTTAATTTAAATAAATAAATAAACCCACATCACCCACGTATGTAAGTAATCGAAATTTTAACAGCCCACGTTATGTTAACGGCCATGATTCTAGTTGCCATGGCTCTGAACAGTCTAAAATAGTCGCGGCAGCGCTGAACAGTTTCATATTGTAAAGCACAACAAAAACAAATTCATTGATAAATTCGAGCTCATATTTCTAGGAGCAAAGTATTTTCATTCCTTTTCTCAACGATGACAAAAGTTGACATCTAAAATTTAAGAAATCAAATCAAAATAGTCAATACTGGAATATCTCTTATAGAAATATTTGCCGATATTTGGTGAATCGTTAATTTTTGTCATGTTGGATGGTCACGACTCCATACATTTGTATGCATCAACAATATATGTATGTAGTTCTCCAACTGATAAAAAGTGCACAAAAACATATGTATATAGCTGCAAAGGTAGAAACTTACTCTGGAATCAGAATGCGGCTTATTTGGAGGTTACACTACATAGATTCAGCCTTCCGATCAAGCTCAAAGTGTCAAATATATTGAATATTGAAGCACTGTTCATAATAACAGGGGCCAAAACCGCAAATTGTTGGACTAATATTTTTCAATCAATATGTATTTTTGACGTGATAATGTCTTATAATTCGATTTAGCCGGCTGCACGCACGAAAAAATGCGTCGTTATCTTGCTCATGCGTCGTTACCTTGCTTGAACTGCAAGCGAGAGCGCGGAACGAACGACAAAGAACACAATCGGCCCCCGCGTTCGGCAAGGTTCGACATCTGGCTCTCTCCTACTTGAGTGAGCATATACATGCTGAGTATCATTTCCAGCGCCACCGTTGGAGTGGTTTTCATCGCTCCTGTTATGCACAGAGCAGCGAGTCGTTGAATCCTTTCCAGTGGCATTATGTAGGTCAGTTTTCTTGTCGCAGTCCACCATACTAATCATACTGTATGGGCCACCAATATCGGTCTAACTACTGCCGTGTACCACCAATGTATCAGAGAGGGTTATAGACCCCAGGTAACCCCAGCATTCTTTTACATGCCTGCAGCTCATTACTGGCCTTCTTCACCCTTTCCTCAATGAGCTTCCACAGCAATTTACTGTCTAATATTACTCCGAGGTACCTTGCATGATCTTTCAGAAGTAGTTCGTTGTTGCCTAGCTTCGGGAGGATCCACGACGGGACCTTGTACTTCTACATATTGTTTATTTGTTTATATAAATAGTACATAGTAAGACTAAGGTCTTTTAATAGTACTTCAACAATATTATAAGCAACTGGAATATTTTTAACATACAAGTTTCTTAATCTAAAATTTTACGCTCTTCTTCTACTTTGTTCTAAAATTTTACGCTTCCTGGTAAAAAGTACCATGTCCGTTTTTTCGGCGTTTATCCCTAGCTCTGTGCGAGATGTCCCTTGGTGTACCGTTTAAGGTGTGTTATTCATCACATTACTGACAGTGTCCAGGTACTCTCCCGTAACTACTACAGCTATGTCATCTGCATATGCCACTAGTTTTGGTGCCTCTCCGTCAAATTGCTTGAGCAGTTCGTTTGCTACAAGTAACCAAAATAGCGGCGATTGTACCCCACCTTGCGGAGTGCCTCTGCAAGTATATGTGGTGACGCTCGTATGGTTCCATTCCACTCTTATCTTCCTGCTAGCTAATAGCTGCCTTATTCATAGATAAATCGCGGGTTGCACATTAAGTGACTCTATGCTATTTAAAATAGCATCTTTCGTCGCGTTGTTAAAGGCCCCTGATATATCTAGAAATAGTCCTAGAGCATACTCCTTATATTCTAACGCCTTTTCTATGTTTACTACAAGTGCAGTTTCAGTGGATCTGCCTTTAGTGTAAACGTGCTGCGCCTTGGATAATACGTCCGGCGCAATTTTGTCTATATTGTATGTGTCTAGAATCTTCTCTAACGTTTTCAGGAGAAATGAGGTCAGACTAATGTGTCTGTATTTCTTCGAGTAGAGAGGGTTGCTTTTTCCAGCTTTTGGAATAAACACAACTCTCGCTTCCCTCCACAATACAGGAACATAGCTGAACCTCCAGCATCCCCTGAGTATCGTTCTTAACCATGGTACCACAAGATGGCTTACCTTTTGGAGCATGGGTGGGAAGATTCCATCCAGTCCTGGCGATTTATATGGGTCGAAACTTTGTATAGCCCATAATATCTTGTTGGTCGTAATTGCGGTAAGTGTTAAATCAAGTACATTCTTCGAGGTTGGTCCAACATATGTTGGTTCTTCGCCTCTATTAGCTATTTCTAGGCTACTCTGAAGAATATAGTTAAATAGTGACTTACCTCGGCCGTTGATGTCTGCACTACCCCAGACCGTGTGATGTGCGTTAGCGTCAGTTCCTACCACCAGAGCGTGCTTCTTTCTGGCAGCTGTTTCTACCAGCTTTCGAAGTTCTATCTGTGATGCTTATTCATCATGTAGCAAGACCCAAAGAGTAACGGCTCATCCTTGCAGCCTTCCGCCACCACTGTTAGATCGTTTGAAGAGAGATTATTATCAAAATAAGAACATATACTTTTTTTAACTATTATCGCTGTTCTAACCTTATTCTTTGCAATCGGGAAGTAGGTGTTGTAGTTATGTGACTTTAGACCGGGGACTATGTTGCCCGATGCTATCCATGGTTCCTGGACAAGAGTCACATCGTAGCCGACTCCCTCTATGTTGAGCAGGAGCTCGGCTGAGGCGTTCTTACTTTTGTGGAGGTTTATCTGAAGGACCTTCAACATCTGGGCTCAGTTCCTTCTCAGGGTTGGATACTACCTCCAGCTCACCCTTCTCTACTTCCTGTATATTGAGGGAGGCTTCCAGGATCTCTTCTATACCGAGATCCTTCCCACCTCCTCCGCAGCGAGCGTGTTGTCATCAGCCGGGTTGCGCTTTTTGAGGCGAAGGGGCACGCTGCAGGTCCTCTGCCGGTTTGTTGATCTGGATAATGTAGTCTTGGCCCCCATCAGCATTTGCTGGTTTCGCCACGCTCAAAAATGTCCAGTCGTCTGTCGGCACGTCCGTGTTTTGCAGCAGTCGCAGTGCATTTTCCGGTTTTACCACTCGCGAAATGAAAACCTTTGCCTTCGGTATTGAGGGAATGCAGCTGCGATCTACAGCTGCCCCCTGCCACAGGCCTTGAAGCGTTTTTACTGCTTCCTTTAGCCATTTGAGCGTGGGGTCATCCTTACATTTTATAATTTTGATTGATTGAATTTCATTTCCACTATCTTCCACCGGTCCTGCGACATTCGACCCAGCTGGTCACTACGGTCATTGAGTGCCACTATGAGGTGCCTCTTGCCAATCTCACTGGCCGCTGCCGCTGCTTTCGACGTCGCAGGTCTTTCGTCTCCGTTTATTGAGGAGCGAGAGGAAATAACGGGATGAAAGGGGTTTGGGAATTACAAAGGGATCTTCGTCGGTACGGTGATCTTCGTATGGTGATTGGATGGCCACCACATACGCCGTAAAGCAGATGGGTGACTAGCTAATCTCCATATGGAGCTTCCCTCTTAATTCGTGTTGGGTTGGTCCCCATGATATGGGGGTCAGACCACCACTCAAGCCTCATCCCCGCATCAAGGAGACCAACAGGATGAGGATATATATTATATATATATATAATTTTGGATGATTTACTCTTTCTAAGCCACTATTAAATTTAGAATACTTGTTTTTTATGATATAGTGCCTGAGCTAGCCTACAGCGTTCACATTCTTCTGTTTAATTTGACCAGTTGAGTATATTTCTGTTAACTTTTGGTAAACAATAAAACTGTAGTGAACCACGTGAGCTAAACAAATACCCCTAAAAATTTCATGCATTCTTGTCATTGAGAATTCTCTATACATTAACGTTCTCTGCCCCACCTTTGCGCAAAACATGGAGCGGTACAAGATATACCATATGCTACGGCTAACGGGCCAGTAGCCCATGGATATTCTCTATTGTTCACTTACGGGTCGTCGATAACATTCAGTTGCGAAAAATTGCAATACGGCCTGAAATGAGTAATATGAAAGCTAAAGATTGCAAGATTTGCCTGTTTTTCAGTCGAAATCTCTGTTATTCTGGAACCTCTAATTTTACTGTCAAGTTGAGGAATTAAGGTTTCAGTCGAATCTGGAGTTAACCGAAGTAGTTTCTTTGACTGCCCTTCAGCAAAGTGCGAACTGTTTGGGGGGTCACTACCTCCTCTGCATGTGATAAACAGTAACAAATACTCGAAAGACATATTCACGCTTTCAATAAGTTTTTGGACAGTTTTAATGCAAACTACACATTCCTGTTTTCTTGTTTGATTTAACCACATCAAAATTGTTGTCGTTTAGTTTGCGATAATCCACTTGTTAACTGAAACAACGGATTTTGTCTTATCGATTTTTGTTATACAATGAGTTCTCGAATAGCTAAGTCGTTACATCAGAAAATACAATGCAAATATTATTCAAATATGTTAGCAGTTTCCACTACAGGAACACCTGAAAAATTGAAGCCCCGGTAAGGTCATTATTATTAAAAAAAATTAAATGATAACCACGCAGGAATTCATAGAAATCTCGTGGATATTAGCAGAATAAACGTTAGTGATGAAACTGTGCCAAGAGCTGCTGTTATATTGGGTGAACTCCACGCATTAAGCCGATTATAAGTAA
Organism: Anastrepha fraterculus; assembly: GCA_037575425.1. NCBI lineage: Eukaryota > Metazoa > Arthropoda > Insecta > Diptera > Tephritidae > Anastrepha > Anastrepha fraterculus. Next base: position 9,832 of record JAYXIM010013288.1, on the reverse strand, counting down.
AAAAGCGGCCGCGGTAGCTGGATGGGTTGGTGCGTGACTACCATTCGGAACTCAGAGAGAACGTAGGTACGATATTCGGTGAAACACCAAAATTAACAAAAAGCTGTTTCTAATAGCGGTGGCCCCTCGGCAGGCAATGGCAAACCTCCGAGCGTATTTCTGCCATGAAAAAGCTCCTCATAAAAATATCTGCCGTTCGTAGTCGGCTTGAAACTGTAGGTCCCTCCATTTGTGGAACAACATCAAGACGTACGCCAGAAATAGGAGGAGGAACTCGGTAAAACATCCAAAAAGGGTGTACGCGGCAATTACGTAGATATTTAAGTGAAAAAAGGAAGAGAAAAACAGTTTGTAATCCGCAAAAAAAGAACGTTGATCGTAACAATGAGTTTTCATCAAAAGTAGGTACAATCGGCAGCGCATCAAGATACTCAAAGATGTCGGTTTCGTCTACTGGGAATGTGGATGCATGCGGAGTAAATGCTGATGTAAGATGCTTTGCGAATGCCTTAGCTCAGCTTAGCTTGTCAGTTTATAGCCAACGGCTCAAATTCTTAGTGAAGGAACTCTTGTTGTCGAAGTTTTTTAGTGCCTTTCATAGGGAATAATCATTATTTTTGTTTGCAGATAGTCCAGACAGGTGTTTTGAAAATTCGCCATTATTCTTTTCTCGAAGAGTGTTTTTGAGAATACGTGCTGCAGCATTGCAGTTTTGTTTTTCTCTACGGTGCCGAGTTTCTTTAAATATTTTGTGCAGCTTTCGCTTTTCTTTGATTAACTGCATTATAGACGAACTTACGCGCTTTTTACTACTATTATGGCCGTACCTCCTCTAGCTGCCCCACGGGGTGATTGGTTGCGTATATGTTGTACCGACTAATTTTGGCAAAGCTTTTGTTTGTGAAGAGCGTCTCGGAAACATTATATCGATTTCATGCGCTGCTAGAAACGTTTTTATTTCGTGAATGTGGCTAGTAAACCCGTTGACATTCCAAATAGCTATGTTTGGGTTCGAACATGAGGGTTGTAATTAGTAACATCCTAGTACTCATCTGTTTCAAAATCATTTTCTGCATGCATTTTAATTCGCTGCATTTTGTTAAGCTGTTGGCAAGATATTCTCTGCATTATTGCAAGGAACTGTTGGGGTTGGTTTTAAGCCACCATTAGACAAGGTGTTGCCAATTACAGCCTCTGCATATGATACAGTATGGCAAGCTGGTGAACAATCTCCAACTGGTTTTGAATGCGAGCATTCGTCATTATCTAAATTGGCTTGCTCTGTTGTCACTTTGTTAGCTTCAGGCATAGTTTTTTTTCCAAGAGGTGGAAACGTTTTAGACTGCAATTCTTTGTATACAGTACATCCTTTATAGTTAGCTGGATGTTTTCCATCACATAACACACACTTAGCTTCGCTCAACATGCCTTTTGTAGGGCATGCACTTGTTGTATGTTCACCAGCACATTTAACACAACGCGGGTTGTAATTGCAATATTTATGAGTATGGTTCAAAAGTTACCTTTGTATTCAGGTCCGTACTTAAGTTGTAAATATAAGCGTTATTTTGACCGACTTTGACATTAATATGGAAAGTGGATTTTTTGTGGTTCGTTGTTTAACATTTGTCACATTAACTATGTACTTCAAAGCCCGCGTTTGTTAGGTACTCCTTGATTTCATTTACATCGGAAGAGTGGTGGAGGCCCTTGAGAACAACATTGAAATGTCTTTCCATTTTTGGCTTAAAAGTGTGGAATTGAGTTTGTCGCTCACTTAGTGCTGCGCTTATAACTAGCTAAGCTAAGAGTTCTCAATACATATTCATCTTTTGCAATAGTGTTGAGTACTGCATCAAGAGGCTGTATACATATTTAGTACGCCAGCAACATATGTACATATAGCGGCGGAGGCTTATGCACCACAGGTACTTTTTTATTTGTTTTTGCCTACCATTAACATCTTCTATTATTCCTTTATTCACAGGAGAGTCCGTTAGAGTCTCGCTGTTACTAACAGCAGCAGAAATATCATCATCTTCTGACAGCAGTTCGAACCTATTAGAAGATTTCGGTTTACCAAGCCAGTAGTCGTGTATTTTCGTTTGTGTTTCTCCTTGCAGCTTATTTTTTTGTTTCTTATTTTTTTTAATTGTTCTGGAGAGCTGAGAGAACGTTTTGGTGTGGCTTGCGGTTGATTTTGCTTAGAAGTGTTAGATTGTTCAGCAAGGAATGTATTTAAAGCAGTGCACATAACAGGTGTTGTACCGAATGGAGTTGATACCGTGGTTATTGCTGTTGTTGTAGACGCTGTCGTCGTGGTGTTAGTATTTGTTGGTATCGTTGCGAAAGCAACAGTTGGAGAACAGATTTTGTTTACTTCTTTTAGATTCATATTCGGTGCGAGAGCGTAATATTTGCTCGGACCGCAGTTGCATTGTGAGCTTGCCTATGCCTGCGATGGGGAGTGAGCTTTTAACAAGTGACTAATTTTGATTTTATTTTGTCTTGGTTTTTGTATACAAATTATTTCGCACTTTGGTTTTATATAAGGAATAGCCCGAACTTTGCAGACCATTATACTCGTAAGTTATTATTTACTCATCTAAAAATCATTAACTTTTCGGCGCCTGACAGGTTTTGACGTAATAAATATCCTTTCCATTTGAATAGGTTCGTAACAAATTATGCCTGCAATGCTCGTGTTGCTCGCTTTCTTCATGAACTTAATGAGATCTTGAATTCTATTCAACTCAATTTTACTTTCTCAAAACTATGTTTTTCTGCTCAGTTTATATAACGATATTTTTGTAGTATGTAACATAAACATAATCTAGTTTTTGGTAAATATATTTTTGCAGTAATGCGGGTCACAAACGGAAAACAAATCTAAACAATTGGTTCAAACTAATTTTGCCACACGCGTGTGGATTTGTTGACAATTTTAGTTTCCCGCTTATCGCCTATGAGAAAACATGGAATGCTGAAAAAAATGTTCATAATGCATGGTATTTATTTGTGCGTGAAAAGAAGGGAGGAAAAAAAGAGCAAAAAAGGCGATCAATTTGGGTGCAGGACTGCTTAATGTGTGTCATTTGTCCGCTCATGTGCACACTTCAAAATTTCAAAAGGCATGGGGAACATCGTCAGTTTTGCCACACACATGCAACCGATTGCAAGTTGTCAAAAATTGTTGTCAATTTTGGATCGGTTTGCCAACTGAGCCACACACGCATCAATCTGTTGAAATTTCCGCTGTACCCATTGAGGGCATTTTATCCTATAATATATCTATCGATTGCAGTAAAAAAATCAATTTTTTGAAGCCGACTGATAAGAGGCCCCCCTTAAGTAGTCAGCAAGTCCAATTGCTAATTGATTTCAGAATAAATAAATAAGTGGGTCCTTAGAACGCTCGACAGTTGCAGCAGTCAAGTGTAATTTTCTTTAAATCGACCCGATCTCCGAAGAAATCTGAGTAGATCTTGTGGTGCCAAGGAGCCAAGATGGTCGCTTCTTAACACATCAGTGCCAAAGACCTCAAACCTGATTCGGGCGAAGGCGGGGCAGACACACAGGAAGTGATCCGCCGTCTCATCCTCCTCTTCACAAGCTGGGCAGAGTACACTGTCTGAGATGCCCAACCTTTCCATGTGCTTTGCCCACAGAAAGTGGCCCGTCATTAGTCCAACCAGCCGTCTGCACTCCCCTCTGCCTAATGACAGAAGGGTTTGCGACAGTCGATCGGACATGACAGGTAACATCAGTTTTGTCCATCTGCAGCCTCTCTCAGCCTGCCAAGCTCGCTTGTGGGTAGTAGTTACCCATTTGCTAACCGTGGCCGTGATGGCCGCAGAGGGGAGTGGCAAAGCGGGCTCTGGGCCAAAGAAGTTGGCTTCAGAGCCCATCTTAGCTAAGGAGTCAGAGGTCTCGTTACCCGCGATACCCACGTGTCCCGGGACCCATGTTAGCATCAGGCTGTTATGTCTGCCGACATAGTTCAGCCTGGATTTACAGGACTTCACTACCCCTGATGTGGTTTGAGGGCTATCTAAGGCCATAAGCGCAGCTTGGCTGTCGCTGCAGACACATATAGATCTGCCTCTCCATCGTTTTTCCACAACAAAGTTCATCGCTTCTTGAACTGCATACACCTCCGCTTGAAACACAGATGCATGCATTCCAAGAGCAAAGTGCAGTTTTGTCCCGCTGGATTCCACGTAGACCCCAGAGCCGGAGCCATGCTCGGTCCTGGAGCCATCCGTAAAAATGCGAAAACAGTGTTTACCGGGCTCATTTTCTGAGTCTCCCCACAACTGAGCCTCTGGTAGCACTACACTGTATCTCTTTTCAAGTACGACTCTTGATGGCATTGAGTCAAGGGGCATGGAGAGAATCGTTGGATCGATGTCCATACCTTCTCTGTGTTCCAATGCCGGACAAGGGCCGTACCAGTTCCCACTGTGTTTCAGTCTGCAGATGGCCTTCAGGGCCTCTCCTCGGATGAAAGCATCAAGTGGTGGTAAACCAATCAGAGCATCTAGTGCCGGGCCTGAAGTGGTCGGAAAAGCTCCGGTGCAACAGATGGCCACAGTGCGTTGTAGTCTCGATAAGGTCCTCCTGACTCCCACTAGGGATAGTCTACTCATCCAGACCACTGATGCATAGGTGATAATGGGTCTTATCATAGCTGTGTAGATCCATAGGACCTTGCTAGGAGAGAGACCCCACGTTTTCCCAAAGACACCTTTGCACTGCCAGAAAGCTGTCAGCGCTTTGGATGCCTTTGTCTCAACGTGTGATTTCCATAGGAGCTTACTATCGAGGATTACTCCTAGATATTTAATTTCCTTGGATAGCTGGATTGTGACTCCTTTTAGCTTTGGCAGAACGATTCCGTCAAGCTTCCTCCTTCTGGTAAAGAGGACAATACCAGTCTTGGCGGGATTTGCCGACAGCCCGTTCGCACAGCACCAAGTGTCAATCCGATCCAGAGTTTTCTGCACTTTCCTGCAGATGTTCATAAGCGAAGAGCCTGTTACCAAACAAGCAACGTCGTCCGCATATGCTTGTGCGTAGACTCCCGAATCGTTTAAGGTGGTGAGTAGAGGATCGATTACCATGCACCAGAGCAACGGAGACAGCACACCGCCTTGGGGGCAGCCTCTGTTAACCCCAGATGACACCAGCAGATCTTCCTCTGCTCGCACCGAAACGATTCTTTGGGCCAGCATCGAACGAATCCAATTTACTAGCACCCGGTCTACGCCGTGCCTACTAGCAGAGTTACACATACTATCAAAAGTGGCATTATCAAACGCCCCCTCTATGTCTAAGAAGATACCCATAGCATAGTCCCTCCTGTCGATGGCCAGCTCTATCCTAGCAACAAGATTTTGCAGTGCCGACTCGCAGGATTTTCCACTCTGATAGGCATGCTGAAATAGAGACAGAGGGTGAGCCTTCAGCGACTTCTGACGTATGCGCAGTTCCACTAGTCGTTCGAGACTTTTCAGCATGAATGAGGTCATGCTGATTGGTCTAAAGCTTTTGGGGCTGGTGTAGTCGTCTTTTCCAACCTTTGGGATGAAAGCGACCCTCACCATCCTCCAAGAGCGTGGTATGTAAGCCAGTGCCAGGCATGCCGAGAAGATTTTCTTCAGGGCTGCTGTCACGAACTCTGCACCCTCCTTCAGCATGGCAGGAAATATGCCATCTGGTCCGGGGGACTTGTAGTCGCCAAAAGATTTGATGGCAAATCGAATGGCGGCCACATTCACCACAGATCTGGCAACGAACCAGTCATGCCGAGAAGGTGTAGCAGCTCTGACAACTGCCTCTGTCAATAAGGGCTGTTGCCGGCTGATGCTTATCTGATTACCAGGAAAGTGAGACTCCATCAGCAAGCTGAGTGTCTCACTTTTCCGCTCCGTGAAGGAGCCATCAGATTTCCTAAGTGACCCCAGCTTTGCCGTTGGGTCCCTTTTCAGGATCCTAACCAACTTCGCCGTGTCACTCAGAGATTCAATACCGCTGCAGAATTCCCTATATGAGGCTTTTTTCGATTCCCGAATAAGCCTCTTGTAGTTCTTCTGAACATCACGGTATCGCTCCCAGTCCTCTGCAAGGTTAGTCTTGAGGGCCCGGTTTAGAAGTTTTCTCGACTCACGCCTCAACATCTGGAGCTCTTGGTTCCACCAAGGAACGGGAGTCCGGCTCGGGAGAGGTCGAGTTGGACAGGCTGACTCAAAACAGTCGGTTAGGGCAGCGTTGAGTTTCTCAACAGCCGCCTCAATGGCCTGTTCTTTTCGAAGTCTTGGTGGCGCAACGTCAAGGTCCCGCAACGCCTCCCTAAACTTCTGCCAGTCTGTTTTTCTTGGGTTTCTAGAGGGCAATGGCATTTGTGCCTCCTCGCCACACTGAAACTCAATGTACCTGTGGTCCGAGCACGAATCTTCGGCAAGGACTCTCCAGTTCTTGATTGACCACCCAAGTTTTGAGTTTGATAGGGTTAGATCAATCACCTCCTGTCTTCTAGACGTTACAAACGTTGGCTGTGAGCCCTTGTTTTGTATGTCTAGGCAGGAGGACGCGATAAATTCGAATAGTCGAGAGCCCCGTCCATTGCACTTGCTGCTGCCCCAGATTGTATGCTGGGCATTAGCATCGCAACATAGGATGAGGCCCAGACTGCGCCGCTCACAGAACCTCACGAGACTAGTGGCCTTCCCGGGTGGTGGCCCTTCCAGAGCATCGTAAGGAAAGTAAGCAGATGCAATCACAAACTTCGACCATCCGCGTCTACCTCTATAACACACCTCAGCCGCTACCAGGTCTTGGCAACAGAATTGCTCAAGACCCGTCACAGTGAGATGGGATGATACTATAAGACCGGTCCTAGGTCTGCTAGAACTCCTGTCATATAGTAACGTGGCCCCTTTCAGCGCACTTAAGCCACAGAGACGGCCCCTAAAGACCCAGGGCTCTTGCACTGCTGTTATGTGGGGTAATGTGTGCAGCTGGGAAAGCCTTCTACTTAGTAGTGCAGTAGCGGCTTTGGAATGCTGCAAGTTAATTTGCGTCACCGTCAAGGGACGATAGCTACAGGAGTCGTCCGAGTCAATCATTTGGGAAAGACATGAAAGCTGGCCGTCCCAAGGAAGAGACTCAGACGGTTCCCGTACCGTAAGCCCATGACATCAACACTGGCCTCGTCCACTCGCACCACAAGAGTAGCACCTTCCTTCCCGTCCCGGTTTTTACTCTTGGTGTACGAGACGACTCGCCAAAGCCGCGTGTTGATGCCCGGATTCTGGGCACGTAGACAGGATAGGACATCCGCCGTAGACAGGTCTGGATCCGGAATCCAGCAGATGGCCTTCCTGAGGGGTACACTCTCCTCGCTGTAGACTGCGAAGCGAGTGGTCCCCATGGGGGGCACGTTATTGACCGCGGTCCTGATCCACTCGAAGTTGGCCAGAGACGCGCACGTCACCTTTATGGTGCCGTCCTTTGTCTCATAGCCCTTCGCGTTGGCTTCCGGACCGGAGGCAATAACCCGACGCATCAGCTGGCTTTTGCAGTGTTTGATTTCTGCATCCGTCAGCTGATGGTCGGGCCCCTGTTTTCCAATCACAGCCACAGGTCGTGGGCCAGCAGCCTTCTCGCTATAGGATGGCTTGGCCGCACCCTTGGATGTGCTTGGGCGAAGGTCCAGCTCCCGATCCTCCACTGACGAAGATTTCGCCGGGCAGACAGCTGTGCTGGACTTTTTGTCGAGGCGCCGATAGAGACGTGGCTTAGCAGTACCTTTTCCCGCCACATTGACTGGCGCCAAGACCGAGCTCGTACCTTGGGGGGTCGTGGCTCGGTCATTGGCGGCAACCGCAGGGCAGGGAGGTGTGCTGCTTTCAGCCGCCGTCTTTCTCCGCTTGCCTCGAGAGCGAGACAACTTGGGAGTGCCTGTGCCCACCGAAGACTCGGTAGCTTCCGTGGGTGTCACTTCCGCTGACCGAGGTCGTTTGGAAGACACAGACACAGAAGGGCCGGCGGAGCCACATGAGGATTTCTCCCGCATGAGCTCTGCCCGCCGCTTTCTTCTCTTCCTCCTTGCCGCGCTCTTCGATTTCCCTGCTTCTTTGGGAGGTCGTGCAGCCACCGAAGAGACCTCACAACTCAGGCCCTCAGAAGCAGGGAAACGTTTTTCAGGCTCTGAAGGAGAGGAGATTGCGATAGCAACCCCCGTCTCCTCCAGGATGCGCTCTCGCTCGTAGAGCTGAGAGACTTGGGTAATGGTTGGGGCCTCCAGAATCCATGCCCCTGCCGCCGAAGCGGGTGGATTGCCACTTGTGTGGATTCCACCTGGAGTAACAGATCCTTTGTTTTCCATTACCTTTTTTGGTTTTTTTTCGGGACTCCTCCCTAGCCAGTTTGGTTCGCGGATGGCACCCTGATTCTATGCCAACTTTGAGTCATCACACGAGTGTTGAACCCACCCCAACAGGGAAGGCCACTCTTGTGATGCCAGGGCTCCCTATCCACCACCTGGGACGCGCCCGATGGGAGATCAGGCAACTCCACACGGAGATTTTGCTTAGAAGCGTTACATTGTTCAGCAAGGAGTGTATATAAAGCAGTGCACATAACAGGTGTTGTACCGAATGGAGTTGATACCGTGGTTATTGCTGTTGTTGTAGATGCTGTTGTCGTGGTGTTAGTATTTGTTGGTATCGTTGCGAAAGCAACAGTTGGAGAGCAGATTTTGTTTAGTTCTTTTAGATTCATATTCGGTGCGAGAGCGTAATATTTGCTCGGACCGCAGTTGCATTGTGAGCTTGCCTATGCCTGCGATGGGGAGTGAGCTTTTAACAAGTGACTAATTTTGATTTTATTTTGTCTTGGTTTTTGTATACAAATGTATTTCGCACTTTGGTTTTATATAAGGAATAGCCCGAACTTTGCAGACCATTATACTCGTAAGTTACTATTTACTCATCTAAAAATCATTAACTTTTCGGCGCCTGACAGGTTTTGACCTAATAAATATCCTTTCCATTTGAATAGGTTCGTAACAAATTATGCCTGAAATGCTCGGGTTGCTCGCTTTCTTCATGAACTTAACGAGATCTCGAATTATATTCAACTCAATTTGACTTTCTCAAAACTATGTTTTTCTGCTCAGTTTATATAACGATATTTTTGTAGTATGCAACATAAACATAATTCTAGTTTTTGGTCAATATACTTTTGCAGTAATGCGGGCCACAAACGGAAAACAAATCTAAACAATTGGTTGAAACTAATTTTGCCACACGCGTGTGGATTTGTTGACAATTTTAGTTTCCCGCTTATCGCCTATGAGAAAACATGGAATGCTGAAAAAAATGTTCATAATGCATGGTATTTATTTGTGCGTGAAAAGAAGGGAGGAAAAAAAGAGCAAAAAAGGCGATCAATTTGGGTGCAGGACTGCTTAATGTGTGTCATTTGTCCGCTCATGTGCACACTTCAAAATTTCAAAAGGCATGGGGAACATCGTCAGTTTTGCCACACACATGCAACCGATTGCAAGTTGTCAAAAATTGTTGTCAATTTTGGATCGGTTTGCCAACTGAGCCACACACGCATCAATCTGTTGAAATTTCCGCTGTGCCCATTGAGGGCATTTTATCCTATAATATATCTATCGATTGCAGTAAAAAAATCAATTTTTTGAAGCCGACTGATAAGAGGCCCCCTTAAGTAGTCAGCAAGTCCAATTGCTAATTGATTTCAGAATAAATAAATAAGTGGGTCCTTAGAACGCTCGACAGTTGCAGCAGTCAAGTGCGCG
>JAYXIM010013287.1:0-74465 GCA_037575425.1 Anastrepha fraterculus | reverse complement strand
TTCAGATTTTCGGGGAAAAAACCGACTATTTATTGATTGAAAATATTTACATTTTTGAAAAAAAACCTTTGATCAGGCACGATTTTTTTCTGTTTTTCAAAAGCAATATAAATTTTATTGAAATCTACCAAGCGGTTTCTAAGTTACAGTGATCACCAATTCAAAAAACATATGTAGTTTTGAGAAAAACGCATTTAAAGTTAGCTACTTGCTCTCTAACGCTCCTGAGCGCCCGAGCGCGCTTGGTTAATTGTTGAATAACTCGAAAAGTATTTGTCGGATTCTCTTCAAATTTTCACACAATATTTTTAAGATAATATGCTTTAAGAAAATGCAAAAAAACAATAATTTTTTGAAAATTCTGACTACCTCTACCCCTTAACTGCGCCAGTAATCCGGATTAGCGCTACCGTCTGTCTAGGCCATAATCAGCCGTAATGGCGATCCCTATGGTCTATCTTGATGCTGCGATTTAATTTTGCAGAAAGGTTCCAATAATCCATATCCATATATATTTACCCATAATTTAATCTAGAAGAAATATTACGCAAATAATTCAAAATTGGTATCAAATTGAAATGAATATGGTTCGAGCCGTTCTTGAGATTAAAAAGCCGCTAACGAGGTCGTTATTAATTGGGTTGTCAGGAAGTGCTGCTGCGAAGCAAGCCGAGATAGTTGCGGCAGCGGAACTATTGCAGACAGGAAATGATTTCTAATTCACTTTACTTTTACTTTCCTTAAAAGACCTTGTATTTGACCCACCCTTTAAATACAACAGCTTTGATAAGTAAGAAGTGCGATACAACTCCTTTTGAATAATTTATGAGATTTTTGCTCACTGTATATATTAGGTACATTCATTTAGTGATATATATATGTGTGTATGCATGTAACCTATGAAGCTGGTAGCCATCAAATCCGTAGCTTTTAGTCAATTTCCAAAGCTTTTGCGCCTAGAAACGCACTAAATATCTAATATTATCTGGCTTACAGATGTTCACAATGCTCACTTTTCCACAAAAAAAAAAAATAATAATAATAAAACAAAAAACAAAAGCAGGAATACCAGCTGCGTATGGCCTGAATATTCCATATTTAGAATTGTGGTATAAAAATGCGTATAATTCGATAGCCAACGGCAAAACAAAAATGAATAACAACAATGTGCAACGAGACAAAAGCAAATGATATGTGTGAAATATTTGTGGATATGTAAATGAAATGGACATATTCTTTTACTGCTGGTATTGTCTTACGGACAGATCTTTTGTGAGGTTTCAAATTCATTGGAATATATTTTTCACACATCTCACACGGAAAGCGTACACACATCCATACAAGTATGCAATCGTCATATAGGTACATATGTATGTGTGTAAATGGATGGTTAAATTTTTGGCGCACTCACACCCCTTTCAGAGGTTTGTGCAGCTTTGGGTATTTTATTATTTAGCTATGGCTTTTTTGCCTTTGAGTTTTTGTTTTTGATGTGAGCTGGCAGTTAGTGTAGCTGAAAGCAAGTGTTGACGTGACTGAAACCCAATACCGCCACATGTGACCAACAACAAAAAGTTTCTGTTTTTGTCGGTTGTGCTGATGCTTTGGTATGTCTGTGTGTAACTAAGTATGTATATGTACACCAGTGCGCACAATAAAAGCAGCGCGACATATTGCACATATTTGATTACTTATTTCTTCTTTTTTAATATATTTAGTTCATGCGACAACAAAAACCGTATAACTCAAAGTTTCAACTTAAAAACAAAATTCAATAAAATTTCAATTTTTTAGTCAGAGTTTTGAGAAAAAATTACGGATATAATATTTGGTTATGAATTATGTTTTGGTATAATATTTGGTCAGTTCAAAGTGGCTCGAGTTTGGCGTTGATAATTTTTTTTTTTTGTTGACGGTGTTCTGAATTTTTTTGAAAAATTGCACAAGACCGTAAGTAAAATAAATTGTAAAAAATCAACGCGGTATTTGAGCCACTTTATTTTGGGCTTAACTTAAATTCAATGAGCTATAAAATTGCATACTAAATATTCCGGTAAAAAAAAAACTTAAAAATTTGATGACAATTTTCAGAATTTTTTTTTATCTTATACTAACTTTGATTTTTAATTTGAAGTTAAATGGCTTTTGTTACAGCATAAACTATGTATATCAAAAAATATATATATATATATATATTATATATATATGTGTATAAATGTGTTTGCTGCTATTATTGTGAACACTGTATGAGCTTAAGTTTGTATGTATGCATGTATGTATGCATGTGTGTATGTATGCATGCATGCAAATGTGGCATGCCAGCTTGTTTAGTCGCTTGATTGGTATGAATGGCGTATTGCGAGTGGTTATGGCTTTAGCCATACTTATTTTTTTTTTTCATCCTTTGGACAAGTCACAACGGCCTAATGATCGGAGGGTTAAACTGGTATTTCCACTTGGCATCTGCGCTGCGCAGTGAGCTTTTAAAACCGAGAAACAGCACGCAGCCAACAACGAAAAGGCAGAAACATGATAACAAAGAAAGAAAACAAACAAAAAACAGAATTCAAAATACCCAAACGAAAGCGAAAGCCTCTAAGATTAATGCACAACAATACCGCCAGCAGACCCGCAAGGATAAGCGATTTAGGGTTATTTTAAATTGAGTTAAATCCGTATGCCCCATTATGTGGCAGACACAGAACACCTACATACATGCATATGCATCAATATGCCTACATATGCACATACATGCATACGTGTGTGTGTAATATGAGCAACGTACCTAGTATTCCACTGTTTGTATTTAAATAAGCATTTTTTTACAAAAGTTATATGCACGCACACACATGCAGACATGCGCCTGTGTGTGTAACGGTTGAGGGTTCACTCTTGGCCGCTTTCTGCCATGCGTGCTGTGTCATATCAAATAGCACTCACCAGTTTTACGTCTGTATTTACATACACGTGCGTGTCTGCATGTATACTTGTCAACGGCATTTTATTAATCAAGCGTTTAAATTTATTTGCATTTATGCTGCGTATAACGTACTAAATGTCATATGGCCTTACTTGCCTCTTAAGTTAAAGTGTGCGCTTCTACGCTCCTGACATTCCATTTCCGCATTATTCGAACCCACACACACACACACACACACACAGCCACACATACTCCTCAGCATATCATAAACTGGTATACTTTTCAGCTGAAAGAGGATACGCCTGTCATTTGTGCGTTAAAAATTTAGTGAGGTGTTACTTATGATCAAAAACATCAAGTGGGTGGAGCGCAAGACGGCGAGAGCGCCGTGTTTATGTGACATTAGCAGTATATTAAATTACTTTTGCCCACGTTCTTTGGGATAATCTTTTCTTTAATAATTTATTTGTTTATTTAGAAACAATTTCCGTCTTCCTTAGGTTTTATTACCCAGTCAGCACTTGGAAGGCGAATAACAGAAAATTCCGCTTAAGGTGATGACTCCAAAAAGATTTTTCGACGAAGTGTGTGAAGCCAACCAAGAAAAAAAAATTCTTTCTGCATTTCTCTTTGTGAGGGCGTTTTATTCACAGCTCTTCTGGCGGAATATTCTACTATTTTCATAAAAGTAAATTTAAAATTGAGTTATCTACTTTGTTGTTCACATAGACATCCAATTAAGCTCACTCAATTTTCATTTCATAGCTACAAATATATTAGAAGAATCGTGTATGCCTTGCACTGTAGCATGAAATGCAAAGACCTGTAATTAAATATGCAAGAGTACGCGAGTACTCACTGGCCTGCAAAAACTCTTAGTGAAGGATACCCTTATTGATTGTGTTCGTGAAATTGCAAAAATTTTGAGAAATTCAACTTTAAACGAAAATTTTGTTTCTTTTTGCACCTCCCAGCTGAGAGCGATTTTCTGGCATCTTAGCATAGGGTAGAATGGCTATTCATGCGTGAGCCCACTTGGACAAAAAGTCAAATTCGTCCATTGCGATACCATACAGAGAAAAACAAAGGGACAAGTAGGAATAAAAAGGTTGAAGGGGCTTTGGATTTGGGCAGATCGTATCCGTACAGTGCACCCTGGGTAACACCAAATGATGTGTGGCCTTAACGATCGCCTTCTTAACCATCTTGGCGTAGATGTACCCAATTTTTCGATGTCCCCTTAAGCTCTTCTACCCGCTCTGAGCACCAATGAGGTGTAATGATTGAAATAAAGTGGTTCTCATACTTTATTTCAATCATTACACCTCAGCCTCTTTCTTCGTGTTGGTGCTATTCGTGATGTAATAAAAAAAGTTAGATAATTATTTTAATGTACCTTCAGAAATCGAACTACCCACGAAAATAGTTTTTAAAAATATTTTTTCCAAAAAATTGTTTTAGATGATAGAAGAGTTTAAGCTTTCTTATCAACAGAATCAAAATAGTAGGTATTTGCGAAAAATTGAGCCCCTGAATTAATTGAATTTCCTAGAATTCACAGTGGTGAGCAAATACTTTCCCAATTATGTGCTAGAATTAAAAGGTCTTTCAATATTAATATTCTAGAGTCAATACAGAATGAAATAATAGACGGTGGCAATTTTTTCTGTCATCTCTGACGTTTGTCCTACTCGGGCAGTGCTAGAGTGGTACTTCAACCTGTCCACCTGACATTTGCGAGACGTACAACTTTAACCATGGATACTTACACAATAGAACAAAGAGAAACAAATATTCAAGCTTATGATGAAAATTATCGAAGAACAACATATCGCAAAATTCGTGATTTGTTTGGTAAAAATAATCGTCCAAATGAGTCGTAAAATCGAGGCTTGATGAAAAAAGTTCAAAAAACTGGTTCTCTAGAGAATAGAAAAACGACTGGTAGACCACAAACTGCGCAAAGTGTTGCTTAACACCTTTAAACATCGATAGCACAACGTTCTCAACAATTAGGCATTCATGGATTGGCTGTTTTTTGATTTGGATTGGCGGATTTTACATGTAGGCGGTGGGCATTCAAATGATCCCATTTTTCAATTATAATTGTTAAGAGCCGTATTTTGAATAAAAAAATAGTGAGGAATCTAAATATGTGTATGTTTTATTTTAAAACAACATCTTGGCGCATGTTTTCGAAGCCCCTTTATAAATCGTTCAAAATTTAGTTTTCCTTAAATATATCTTAAAAAATAGTCAAAAAGAGCATTAAATAAAAATCCCATTTTGTTATTTATAAAATACTACGTTTTTAGAGGTATTTTCAAATCGGCCCAAGTCATGTATTATTTTCGCATCCGAAAGTCTTAGAATCCGTAATATTTTTGGTGAGGCACTCTAAGGCACATAAATAAACAGCGTAGACTTTTTGGACTTTTAAAACTACTCTATACGTCAATACGTAATGATGGCTAGTACCCACAAGCGTGTTAAAAAGATAAATACAACTCGAAGTTTCATTATATGGCTCAGTGACCTCAAAATCCACTATATCGTAAATATCAACTGCTGGAATGTTGATGATAATACATATACACAATATGTGTAGGTATAAAAAGGTAACAGGGCATAACTGAAGCATTTGACTCTCTAATAACCTTTGATGTTTTTATTCCCAAATATTCAAATTAAAGAGATGATCAAATAATTTACTGATCATTTGGTTATGTAATGAAATTCAGCAGCTGGCATTCACTTGGTTACACCCTTGTTAGTCCTGTAAAATTACGATTATCCCAAAAATTCCAAAAGCAGCCCTTAGTTGAATAGTCTAAAAGGAGTTAAGGGTAATTGACAAAAAATAAAAAAAAACTGTCAACGAGCGGGAATTTGTAATGCACAGAAAAGAAAAAGCAGAAAAAAGAAAGCGAAGTGCAGTGTCACTTTAATTAGCAGCAGGTAAGGCATGAGCGGCCACCGTAGCTGAATGGGTTGGGGCTTGGCTACCATTCAGAAGTGTGTAGGTTCGGATATCCGGTCATGAACATCATATAATAGAAAAATTTGTTGTAATAGCGGTCGGCTTTCGGCAGGCAATGGCAAACCTCGGAGTATTTCTGCCATGAATAAAATCGAGCTCTCAACCTTCGGTGACAACTGCTCAACGAATTTTTGCTCCCAAAAGCTCGTCAATAGGGCATTGAATACGTTTCGTTTTAGCAAGACGGTAGAACGGGCAATACTGTTCACTTAACTACCGACTTATTCAAACAAAATAAAATTATCTTCAAAAATAGACCTGTACACTTCCAAGAGCTTTCCTGATTTGACGCCTACTGACTATTTCTTAGAGTGTGAATATTGAAAACTTTGTGTCTTCGGGAACAAACCAAAAACTTTTGCGGCGTGGGAAACTAATGGGGTTTTCATTTCTATGGAAAGATTTTGCCATTGCACTGTTCAATTTTGCACTCAATCCTGTAAAACGGCATGTTTTTAACTACTCAGGAAAGGGCGCATAACACTGTGGGTAAGTACCTCTTTTTCTGGCACATGAATTTCTTAATATTAACGTTTTAAGTGGTCTACTGATTTTCAGGGCAACGGACTCTCTTAAAAAAGCTTCGCAAGGGACCAAGTTCGCTTTAGTTAACAGTACATTTTCTTACACTGGACTACACTCTATTCAGATGCGAACACGAAAAAAGTAGAGTGCAATGAAAACGGGTAGTAGAGATCGCTATAACACAAACCGCAGTAGAATAGTATATAATAGAATAGTTTTTTTATTTATATTTAAAATTCAAATATTTCTTTACAGACTACAAAATATAATTTTTAAACAGATAAATAAAGAATATACGGCAAGGCCTTAGAGGTCGTCTGCCGGAATGTGCGATATATTTTTAGCGTATCACTTAAATTCATTTGCAAGTAATTTTCTGTGCTTTAAATCACCAGTTAGGTAGCTACTAGTTTTTTCTAAGACTCGTCATTTCTCCCATTCAAAACATTCTCTATATTATAATGAGTGAAAGTTGGAAATTCTCAATACGGAATTGTGATAATATTTGGCATCTTCCTATAAAATGTTCCACGCCTTTTTTCTCACTTAGATTGCAGAATGTGCAATTATTTTCATATATACCATTTGTTTTCAAAATATTGCATCTTGCTTTGAATATTACGTCTATTTTTTTGCCTACCAATTTCGATTTGTAACTACCAATGAAAGCGCAGTATTTGTGAATGGGAAAAATAATTGAAAGAGTAATCGAAAATCCATGATTCAGATGCACCTCAGACGTTTTTCTAATTTGTTTCCATATTAAATGTTATGACTCTACAGATCCGTTAAAAGTTGTTTATTTCCTGTTATCCTCTTATTTCCTAATAACACTTGAAAAAATCTCAAACTTGAAGGACTATCGAAAAATTTAATCGCAATTTTTGCCGCATCGTCTACGACCTACACAAAATTGTGAAGCATTTCATGGAAAAAATTATTACATTTCAAATCAAATCAAAGCAAATATGAAAACCTTAATACATGCGCAAATTTCTAAGGACTACTTTTGTATGCGTGTAGGTGTTACAAAGTAATCTTTGTGGGCTTAGCTGGAAACGCCCACACTGCCGTAATGAAATATTCAGCTGCATGCCACATATACTTATATACCTCAGTTTATTAAACAAGTTTATAATACGTAAATAGCTTTGTTGGCATAGAGATGAGTGGAGAAGTACGAAATATTAGTTACCATACCATATTCCTGGCAATGGTTGCGATATAAAACGAATGAATGGCAGGGAAATTTATATAATGCCCCAAAGGTGTTGTGCCGCAAGTACCGATGTGCATTGGAGATGTACAACTTCTTGTTGTTTTTACTGTGCGTCGTACCATTGTTGTGGTTGTTGTGGTAGTGACGATGAAACTGTTTACTAAATTTACGATTATGTTTATTACAAGTCAGCATTGAAGCTGCAGGAGCAAGAGCAGCAGCACCGCTATGGCAGAGTACCTGGGAGATAACACAATCAGCAAGTGGATGTTGAGGAGCATTCAAGAGAATTGTGAGCCAACAAATATATGTATGTACATACATCACCATACTATGGTGCCTCATAACGAAAAAAAATTTTTTATATGTATTTACTATGCCATATTCGAAGAATGAGTTTGTATGTGTGGTGTTTGTGGGTGTCTTATAAAAATATTTGTAGAATCGTTTGCGAAAATGCTCGGAAAAATATGTATTTTTACGCTTCTTTAACAAAAGGTCATGACATTCATACCAAATACACAAAAGAAAAAGAGAAATGCGAATAAGATGAAAAGTAAAATGAATAGGAAACTTTGTCAAAGTAAATGCGTTGCAGAGGCGGTGATAAAAGCGCATGGCACTAGTAAATTTATGTGGTAGAAGTTTTGTGTGTATGTGCGTGCGTGTGCGTGTGCATGCATAAGAATGGTGGAAGACAAATTTTTATAGGCAACACAAATTTCGTGAATGACACGCAGGGGATACCCAAAGCGAATTTGTATACTGCCCGCAGACTTTCGGGATAAGCAACAAAAGTTAATTTAAAAGGCAAAGAAAAAAAAGATTGCCAGGAATGTCTGTTTGTATTAGATAATTTCAGAAAATTTTGCTGGGATTCAGACAGCAGACAGCAGTCAACAGGCATTAGCCATTGGTTATTAGTAACTAGGTATTGGTCAAGTCTACTACAGAGTATCTAGACTATATACTCTGAGGCCTTTACAATACAGATCGGAGTTAGACAAGGCGACACGCGTTTCTCAACCATTTTGGCACAATAAAAATCGAGACTTTCACGTACCTGACGTTTAAATTAAGCCACGAAAACGCGTTGAGCATCACAATCAACGAGAGAATACAAGTAGAATATAGAGCCTTCTATTCACTCATTACTTTTTTAAATCAAAGCTGTTGAATAGACTTTGCAAAATTACGCTATATAAATATCTAGTCCGACCAACGGATCGCAGTCATGGACAATATGTGAAAAAGATAAAAACAGACTGCAAGTATTTGAAAGACAAATCTTGAGGCAAATATTCGGTGCAGTCGAAGACAACGGCGGATGGCTGATTAGATGGAAGTACGAACGGGACCAACTTATAGAAGAGAAATCTTGTACGATTCATCAAAGCTCAAAGACTAAGATGGCAACCATGAGAATTGACCCCACGAAGGTTGACGCCAAAACATTTGCAAAAAAAGCAAAAGGCAGTTGGACTGCCAAGACCAAGATGGATTGACGAACTAGCAGACGATATGAGGAATCTCAATGTCAACAACTGGAAGAAATCAGCCAGGGATCGGCTCAAATGGAGACATGTGGTGCAGCAGGCTAAATCTCACTACAAAGCTGTAGCGACAAATGATGTTGATGATACAGTCGCGTCACTGCTCTCTTAATTCTTGGTGTAACTTTGTTTAAGCCTTACAAGTTTTGAAAAACATTTTGAACTCAAAATAACACAAAAGTTTGTATTGTATTTAAAATTTTAAACTTGCTTAATGAAATATTTAGAAAATTCTAATAGACCAACACTCTGCAAGTCCAAAATGAGGGCAATGGTTTTGATAGTTGATCTTACTTACTTGGGATCTTCTAAATTAATTAACGTCTCCTGTTTTGTCAGCCTGGCTCCAGTTTTCGAGATATTCTTATCTGAAAATTTCCCTTGGGAACGCTGAGATTAAAAAATATTATACAACGGTAACCTGTCACTTGAAAAATCAATTCTGCCTCAGCCAAGTTATCCTGCCTTGATAAATTTCAGATATAACTGACTTGCCGAAGCTCTTTATCACAAGCAGCTACTTGGCAGAGTGGTTGCTGGAATACAATGCGAGGGAAGGCGTTACATAAAAGAAAATCTCTGGAGAGGTGCCACAAGGATGCTAGGCGTGTTAAATAATAATGGTAAAATGGTACTACTCATACCAAGGGAACGTTGTCTACTGAGACTACCCGAAGTTTGAAAGCGCTCGGCAAAGTTAGAGAAGAACTGTGCTACGAAATATAAGCGATGTTAGCCGAATCCACGTTGCACAGAATGCAGAGGTGTGGCCAACATCGTTAACCTGCTCTCAGCCATTTTGAAGAATCAGCTGAGTTTCTGACGTAATGAGGGATATGGCAGCGATCCATTTATTACAGAGGTCGACAAAAACTGAGATTGTGTTGGTCATGTACGTAGCCTTCGTTCATGTAATTTCGTCGCCTGCTGAACGACGAACGTGTGCAGTGAGCGGGCAGTATTCTGCTACCGAATCTCCGATGACTGAGAGTAACTCAGAACTTTGCTTCGGGTGGTCAAACCCGGTAATCTATCATCTTGCAGTCGCATGGACTAACATTAGTTTTCTAGGGTTAAAGACTTTAAAATCAATATCCAACAA
The DNA here is from genome assembly GCA_037575425.1 of Anastrepha fraterculus. NCBI lineage: Eukaryota > Metazoa > Arthropoda > Insecta > Diptera > Tephritidae > Anastrepha > Anastrepha fraterculus. The sequence continues at coordinate 64,106 of JAYXIM010013287.1, read as the reverse complement.
AACTAACTAAATACTCTAAATACACTAAATACTACACCAAGCAAGGTGACACTTTAAAAAGACAATTGGGAAGAAAAATTCTTTAATAACCTAAAACCCGTAAAGACCATTTAAAGCAGAAGAATATTTGTTGCATGAGTAAGAACATCAAAAAACAAAAAAGGGCGCTGTCAATCAGCTACTTTGGTCAGCGAAACAAACGAGAGATGTTTGTTGTTGCTGCTTGTTGTTGCTGTTGTTGCAGAAAGGCGGTAAGCTTAAAAGTTACTTGCTATTACTAAGACCCAAAGAATTTGAGTAGCATGTACTTGTATATGTATGTATGCATGTCTAATTTGTAACTTTTTTCACTTGCCACATGCCACATTTCGGCAATACCAACAAAGGAACAAAACAAAGTACACAAAGTCAACAGCTTATGTAAATATATGTAAATATGCCACAATGTCGTACTAAAAATGTTTGTTTGTAGGTGATTAGGTAGATGAAAAAGTGAAAAGGCAACTTTCAACTTCTACACGCAAACAACTAAAACTTTTGCATCCAAAACAGAACTTTTTGTTTTAATGAATGAAACTGTAGGATTGAAAACAAAAATTGCGTGTTAGTTATCTTTATGTCGCAATATGGTCGTGTATGGCGTTTGCTGAAGCATTTTTGTGGCACCTACACCTAAATGTCTACACTTGAGTGCGCGTTGGAGGTTACTTCAAAGTTTAGAATGCTTTTCTTTGGCGCATATTTTGAAAACAATTAGCCTAAGTTAGTGGCTTGAGATGATGCCATGTCAAGGCAATGGAATTTTCATCGACATTTACATATTTACATACGCACGAGTTTACGCAAATAGAGGAGGAATATTATAATAACTAGGCATGTACATATGTATGTATGTTGAAATAACAAGTAGAAGTTATTATTTGAGAATTTGAATTGCAAATAACCTTTATTTGTGATCATTTAGAGTAATGAAATTGGTAGTAAATTGCTTATGCACACTTTCTGTCACACGAATTATGATAGGCGAGGGTTTCACTCTTATAAAGAATGAAATAGCCACTTCAGTCATGATTTGGAGTGCTATATCGAGTAAAGAGACTGAGTCCAGTGTTAAGGCACCACATTTAAATTCATGTCGTATACAAAATATCGTGCTCACTAACTGAGTTATAATAAAGCATTAAAAATATGTTCCTATTTACGCGAAAAGTCCTTTGCAAGGGACACATTATTTCATCTGCCTTTGAAAAACCTCTAACATAAAACCAATAGCAAATAAATCTGTTGTTGCTATCTTCTATTCCTTGAATTGCCTATCCGTTGCTAGATGTTGGCGGGAATTGCATAACTCTTTTCTTAGAGAAGCGCCGTAAAGATGGCGCCCCATTTATTCACGTGCTATTTCGAAAACCACTTTGGCCCCAGTACAATAGAACGAGGGCTCAGAAAGTGCTGGAGACTCCACGCCATGCAATTTCCACTCTCATTTACCGGTCATTGGACGAAGGGATGCACGCGGAAAAGCTAGGTTTACCATTTAACCCCCCTTGCAGAAGCTGTGAGGACCTTTCAGAGAAGGATACTCTTGGACACTTTCTCTGTGAATGTCCGGGTGGGGCAAATAGACGATTAAGGTCAATCACTGGTTTCTTTGAAAGCCTGGGGCAGTACTCTAGCCTAAGTCCCATCAATATTTTCTATTATATCAATAGCTCTGGCTAGTTGTAGGTATCTTCCTGTTGGGGGTCTCATAATGGTATCAAAACGGCGTTTTAGTTCTACTTGGGGAGTACCAGAGTGGAACTTCCACCATTTGACTTACCTACACTGGTTTTACATTTAAATGAACCTACATAAACCTATGCACATTAATAACAAAGGTAATGTTAGGTTAGGTTGACCTGGTTTGCAGTCACGTATGGGCCGATTTGGTCCATAGCGATACCAGATGGAATTCATTAGTGATCCATTTTGAAATAGACCACCCGCATGCTGCCCTTTTCCATTGAGAACTTAAGAAGTAATTCCCAATCCACTGCTGAGATGTCTTGCAATCTGTCAAACTGTGGTGCCCCAAAAATTTTAAGCGTATTTTGAGTAACATAGGACATCCTCAAAGGAGATGCTCTACACTTTCCCTTGAGCAATGCTCCCTACATTTCCAGCATTCTTCGCTGCTCGAGATTCTGTTCTTATAAGCATACGCCGCTTCTAGGCTACGTCCCATCCGAGAGATACAAGGTTATCTTACCGTCTAGGGAAGACACTAACTCAACATGGATAAATGATGACTCACAAAAATGGTACAGATGGTTCCAAATCACTCCAATTTTCAGGAACAGGAATAGTTGGGCCTAGAGCACACAAACCCCTAACACTAAGTACAGATACCCCAATTCCATACGGATCTCTTCGCCATAATGGAAACAGTGGAAATCATATCCAAAAGATGATTCGAGAAAGTAAAAATTAAAATACTTTCGGACAGCCAATCGGATTTCAAAACCTTGAATAGCTTCCCATTCAAGTCAAAAGTCCTAATAGAGTAACAATGCACCCAACAAATTTTCCACTCATAATCAGGTCTCACTGATTTGCGTACTAGGACATGAGGGACACGAAGGAAACGAGAAGACAGACTTTTATGCCAAAAAAGGGGCAGAAGAGCTATTTGTTGGGTCAACCCCATTTTTCGGCTTTAACAAAACTAGTATAAAAAAGGAAACAAAAAAATGGGGCCAAACTAAAATCAGGGAACACTGCAGAGAGCAAAACAACAGAGCAAAATCTGCTCTAACCCTAGATAGAAAAGGCCTAAGATGATTCTGTGGAGCACTTACAGGTCACTCTGCCGGTAATAAACACTTTAACACAATAAGATTATCTAGTACAAGATTATGCAGATTCTGCTGTGACTCCTCGTCAATGGAACACTTCATCACCAACTGTGAGGTTGAAGACCCAGAATCCTGGGCTCGTACCTACTAGAGGAGGAAGTCTTACAATAGATCAATCTGGCCGCAGTGCATAAAGGCCTTAGTCTAACCCGTACTAGCATTACCATTACCATGCCCCATCAGCACGCCCATCAAAGTTCTACAATCTCTTCGCGTTAGTGATAGTATAAATCAAATACGACTGTGATCCTTTTTAGACACGATCTTTGCATTCTTGCAAGTGGAGAGACTTTCCGATCTTGTCCAGAATTTTCTGATCGTCTTCCTCGTCTAGTTCGTTACATAATTTTCATATTGACTTTGCTATTTCGTGAACGAGATTAGAAAATAGAGAAACCCCATTTTTCGCTATATCGTCTACTATCTCATTCGCCTCAATACTAAGGGCTGGAACCCTGTAGAAGTTAGTTAGAAGTAACTTTCGTCCTTTTTGACATCTTCTTAGAACTTCTTCATTGGTGATATTGTCAGTCCAGGGAATCTTAAGTACGCAACACATCTCGAAGCCTTCTATTTTTGCTTATTACTGCAAGTTTCAGCGTCCATTATTCCATACAATAGTAAAGGATCTGTTAGTCAATTCTCTGTCAGTTAGAACATTGGTGCCTAATTTCCTTAGCCGGCAGCTTAAATATTTGAACCCGACTACGTGCTCCATTGACCGATCAGTATTTTAGCGATGGCGTGCGAATACTGGTTTTGCGATCTGCTAACAGTGTAACATTTGTAGTCAATCAATAAGAATTACTTATCTGATTTGTTATATCTATTAAATGTTTGCTATATTCGAAAAAAATCTTCGTTTGAAAAGTTTTGTGGCTTTGCTTTGCTAGGAAATTTCAAACAGTTCAGTCACAGCGTATTTTCAAGCATTTGTTCCACTTCGTATGTTGCTTTAAGTGCCGAAGCTATGTACCTACAACCAGCACAGCACTGCATATATTATACGTGTTTTTGTTCAGTAAATTGTGATAATTGATGGTCTTCAGATTATTTTTTTATTACTATGCACAAAAATGCTCCAAACACCTCTTGGAAGATGCATACGCATTTTAGACGCTGCTACTGGAGTCAACGTTTCGAAGCTTTTTCTGACGAACGATATTGGAAGCATTGCAAAAGCCCACACGGAGGAGTAATAAAGAAAGGAAACATGAAACAAAACTGAAATTTACATGGTCCATTTTGACATGATGGAATGAATTTATGATAAATGATAATTACGAGTACAGCAAATACGGCAAAAAAAATGTTGATACCAACTATCAAGAAGAAAAACTACTTGCTTCAGAAACAAATATCGAGTTTTTACTTACAAGTACAGGTATTGAAGAATCATTATGCCTATCTCTAACATATTTGTGGGGAAAAGTGCACTGAGCTGAGTAGTAGAAAAATGGTTCAAGTTACTACTGTAACGATGGCTAAAAATGAAATGCATCACTTCAACACAACTTAAATGCTATCAGCTGCACATCTTCGCTTTCCAATATTTGCATCTGTCAGTTTCCTGCCTTAAATTTATTCAGTTTTCTCATTTAATTTTCAAAATGTCACCAAGCAAATCAATGCATCGAGTTCAGATGCAAAAGTCATCCAGAGCACATTCAACAAGGTAGAAGGGATTTCGACATTCCACTCATTTGAACTGCAACTGAAATGTAAGTTCTTAACACTTTCAAATTCATAATTTTTATTTATTTTTTAATTAAATTTCGAAACGCAAGCTATGCGACTGTTTTTAAACAATTAAATGAAAAGGCATTACCAACGGTGTGCTGTGTGTGGGTCTCCTTTCTTAGTACGTGGATAGACCAAATTTTAAGTTGTGGTCTGATAAAACCACTTAAGTGAGAACTCGTTGTGAACATAAAAAATGGAGGCAATTGTTAATAAATTTAAGAAGCATGCACTTCCACATATACGAGGATCGTTTGAAAAGTCCGTGCAAAGTCAGAGAGATGGCACTATTGGCGCGTATTGAGGTTATATTATATTTGGTTGGAAGAATACACATTCTTTGTATTTGGCACTCGTTTGAATTGAGGAAGTCGAGTGATTTTCCTTTTTCATCAATGCACCAACTTACGCGTTGTGGTCCACATCCCCCTATTCTTCAGACTTGGCATCCTCTGATTCCTCGGACTACTATTTGTTGCCCATCTCTGTCGGAAAAAATATTTTATTCAAACGAGGGGGTGACTGCAGAAACGAATACCTATTTTTCACACTTGGACAAAACTTATTATTCGGAAGGGATCAACAAACTAGAACAGTAGAACAGAACGGTTTACCCCAAACAATTAAGTAGTTTTTATATCTATACGGACATTTAAAAATACCCTCTTTTATGTACAATAAAACAGAAATGGAGAATAATTACTAAAATGAAGCTGATTTTGAGATAATTTAATTAAATATTTAAAATTCATATTTACAGTCACCTTCATTTCAATTGACATTGAGCATTAGCAGAAATGGTACATGCACCACAAAGGGTTAATTTGCTTGCTTACGATTTTTTACGTAATATTCACGTATAAGAGTGTTGAACAAATTGTATGTGCCTTCAAAGTCATCAAAGTGAGTTGTCGTAGTAGAAAATTACAGTTCGGCTGTTAAGGGGTTAGGTGGGTTTGAAAATTTCAAAAAATCGATTTATTTTTTTTTGTCTTATTAAATAGTATAATATGTTTAAAATATTCTCCTAAAATTTCAAATTGATCTGAGTAAAATTCTACGAGATAGACCCTTCAGAAGTTCCGCCCATCAGGCCATGTCAGTGCAGCGTTTCGTTTTTAAACGCGTTTATCTCAAAACTCGATTTTTTAAGTCGGTGGACACGATTTCTCGAAAACTTATGAACCGATCTCTTTCAAATTTTGCACACTTCTTCAAAATAACATTATCTCGTGCTTGAACGAAGGAATTTTTTTTTTCTATTCCAAGTAATTTTTCAAGGGCATGAAGGGTGCAAATTCTACTCAAAATAAGGGTTTTTTCAACGCCGCCAAAAATGTAATTTTTGTTTTTTTTTTCCTTCGTCCAAGCACGAGCTTGAAACATCTACTAACAGAAAATTTTTTGTTTTTGAATTTCAGATGAATCTGTCATGAGTTATCCTGACTACGCCGAGAGAACTTTTTTTTGAGGGGTCATAGGAGACGACGTGTCCACGCCTTAATTTTCAAAATTTTTCAATGAAAATTTCACAAACTACTTATAAAATATGTATCTTTTATGTGTTAAATTGATGGAATGAAATATTCTGTTGATTAAATAAAAAAAAATTCATAAAAATGTACCTATTTTGAGCTTTTGAAACCCACCTAACCCCTTAAAGCTATGTGGAGACCTTCAACAAGACAGAGATGGCTTATCAACATTTTTATGCAAACATGTGGCTGATTTGCTGCAAGCGTGCCTGCCAGAGTAAAAGTAAAGAAATATTCTCATCTATTGAAATACAGTTAATTTATACGGCCATGCATTTTTACTCGGCATAAAATAAGTGCTGATGGTCATTTCAAATTTCCCAATTTTTTTCTTTTGGATTATGACACGCTTGCAGCAAATGAACGGTATGCGAGACAATATCATTAGCAGCCATGAAAGATATGGTAGAGAGAGAAATTTATCAATAGCAAAGTAAAATATCAATGGTAACTTTGAACTACTTTTGAAATACCGAACACATTGACGTGAAAACAATGATTGGATGGCCGAACCTATGCTATGCTATGCTATGCTATGTCCATAGTTGTACAAACTGATGCCCGCGTCTTTATCTCCGTGGCTTACTATGTACATTAACAATATACTTCATTTATAGATTAAAGAAGAAAAATATAAATTTGAAAGCAAAATTCGTTCTTTACAAAATTTTCTTCAACACAATGGTTGACATTTTTCCATATGTACCTGGATATAAATTTTCAGGGTTGATGTCACAAGAAAGCCACGTACGACACACAGCTAATCCATATTGAGCTCCGGCTACTACTGCTATTATTCTACAATGGATTGACATATGTACTTGCATATACATACAATTGTGTGGCATACAGTTCAGCCAGATGATTTTAATGCGAAACCTTTTTAAGGCAAAAATGCACTCGGAGTTTTCAGATTGCTTGCGCACGGGCAACAGCTGTGAGAATATACTTTTTGCTCGCATTTGATGTATTCTAGCCACAATGGGTATTAAATAGGAAGCAAGTGAATAACCGCAGTTGCGGTGCCTTAAAGATACAATTCTAGAGGTATTAAGTTGCGTTGTGTAGGCGGACAATTAAAGTCGAACAATAATAACGCAAACGTCGAAGTAGCAGCGCGCCTATTTATTAAAATTCTATAGATGGCAGTTCATGTCAAGAATTATACTTGAATTCGCGTAGATCGGACTTCTCATTTCTTTCTAAGGCTTATAACCATGGTTGCCTCCAAAGCAGCAGGCTCACTTGGACATAAAAAACTGTTAGGCACATAGGAGATACTTGAATGATGGTGATTAGGAATTACAAATGAAAAAACACGGCTTATTTTTAAGAAAACTTTACAGAGTGCAAATATTCGCAAACACATTTGATAGACTGCTCCTCAGTAGTAGTTAAGTAGTCGGGAACCAGGACGTTTTAATTCAAACCTCACGAAAGCAGTGAGCGAGTAAGGAGTAGAAGTGCAATTGATTCCATCTCATCGATTTCTAAGCATTTGCCGCAGAAGGAACTCGAAATGTAGTTGATGGATTTCCAGTGTAGTGTGTCCGTTTAAAAAATATAACTGTATAATTTTATTTATCATAGCAAAATGGATCCACTTTCATTTCACAGTAGGAATCTTACGTGTTAACTAAAATTGTATTATACTGCTTCAGATTTGCCCTGCAGGGGATGTACTCGATACACATTCATACCACACATATAAAGGCTTACCAGACACTTCAGATACCCCGACGTGTGCTACGCGCGCTAGATACAAGCTCAACTGATAAGTGATGAAGCTGTGTAAAAATACCTAAGAGATGCCGAAGCTGATGCCACTTATATGGATATGATGGATATATGAATCTACATCGTAGTCCAATCCATACATATGCACAAGCATAGCGACGTACACTTGTTTGTATATATGTATGCATTTTACATGAAAATATCGAAATGCGTGTGTGGTGCGATGTGGATATACTGTTTGACGTACTACAAAGTGACTGTTGATGTACAGATACTGTGGCTTGTGGTAACTTGTGACGATACTCCAGCGAGTTAGGACAAAGATGCGAACCACAAGAGCAGCCAAACGAGACGAGACAAGATGATTTGAAACGAGTATTGATGCAACATTATACGGATGTTTATGTGTGGCAAGTGATGCTGAAAAACACAATGCAGAGCAAGCTAAAGGTACAACAAGAAATAATATAGCTTGTGTGTGAGGGGGTAAAAGTACTTAGTATATTAAAGAAAACTTAGATTTCAACTTGAATGTACAGTGGCGGCAACGTAGTTAGTAGCGTAATTTTTGTTGAATACTATCCCGGATATTTACATTGTCGTTTTGCGAAAGCAGTATGGAATGGAAGGTAAAATTAGTCTGGGTGTTTTGAACTTAAAATGGTAATAAAAAACAGAAATACTATTTACTGCCTGACAACAATCGATATCGATAAATGTGGTTTGACAACTGAGAATGCCAAACTGTGTTGAAATTTCTGTTCAGTAAGGTTTGGCAAGTCATCATGAATGTAAAAATTTACTTTAAAAACAAAAAAAAAAAAAAATGAATCAGTTCGCGAAGTTCATAGAGCACTGGCGGCATCATCGGCCATTATTTATTTCGAAATGAGGAAGGAATTGCCGTTGCGGTGAATGGTGAGCGCTATTGAGCCAAGCTGACTGAATTTTTTTACTAAAGCCACCATTAACGCCATACGACAAGATTTATTGGAAAAAGTAGTAAAAAATTGAACTGATCGAATCGACCATGTATGATGTCAAATCGTATCGGAAAACATCGCATATTGCGTGAAACTGATTACGAGGAAGATCCATTAATATAAATTTGCAAAAACTGTTGTCGACAGCTCAAATCACTTGAATACGGGGAAGACGGAGGACTAGAAATGTTTTAGGATGTCGTTCCGAGCGCACTATTGTGCAAATGTTAGTCAAATAAAGGTAAATTTATTAACTCTCAACGATATAGGTATCCAAGAATATGTGATCGAAGAAAATATATCTCGGAAGAATTATGAGTATAGTAAAACAGATGCGGTATTCTTCGAAATCGATATATCGCCAATGTCAAAGCGAGCTTAAGTAATTCGTCTAGCAAAATCGTCTGAAATTCTCACCAGGTTAGCCACAAAATTTATTGACACAGTGAGTGTGGGCTTGCAATTCATAAAAAAAGTTTACTGTGCAGATCCACAATGCCAATGTGTTGACCTTAAAATCTATAGAATAATTAAAAATTAGCTACATCCTGCGCTCAGTATTCATTACTCTGTTTTACTTTCTACAATTACCATAAGGCTAATGAACAATGCGTATCAATGGCTTGCGTAGCTTTCGACAAGATTCTGACGTGTAAGTAACGCAACGGCCCGGGATAGCTCGTGCGCACAAGAGAAGCCATTTTTTCATTTTCCTGTCTAGCCGCTTTCAACACTTAAACCGATGATGGCCAATGATGTCCTAATAGCAGCTGACAGCGAACAAATGACATTTCTAAACTCTTCTAAGTCTATGAGACTGATTCGGACGTAGCTCTTCTTCTTCTTGCAAGCTCCTCTGCTTGTCATTTTTAAAGATCTGCCGCAGACTTCGAGGAAACTTCTACTAGGTTCTTAGAGTATACAAAACTGTAAAGCTAAACTCATGGTATCTCTTCCAAAGCGTTACACTACGTTGCCGTTTCCAATTGCATGGACATTACTGTGTGCACGCATCCACATACATACTCATGTAAACGTAATCATTGCCACAAGAGGCAATCAGCTAGCCAGCGAGCAAGCAAACACAACACATCACCCAGTCTCAGCCACGGTATCAACCAGTTGGGGCGGCAATCAGTTGAGCCAATTTTCAGATCGATATCTTTCCAACAAAACAAGTAAACGTGCCACACAATGCAGCTCCCAACAATGCAGTCGAAAGAAATTTAAGCCAAATAAATTTGATACAAGAACAACAACACCAACAAAGCAAAATTTGTATGTAGACATAACAGAAATGGTGTATAAATCTTCTTTACTCGCATAGGATCCCAGAGGATGATAGTAGGGATACCATGAATACGTGCGCAGCAAACTAGTTATGAATTTTTGATAACAGCAACTAGCACACAAAAATAATAGAATGAAAAAAAGTAGGAAAACAAAAAATGAACAAACTTGCTAAAACACACAAAGAAATTGAAAGCGAATGGAAATCAAATGGAGGCAAAAGCTGTGTGCATAAAATTAATAATCATAAAAAATTATGAAGTTACCGCTTGATATGCACACACACGTGCGAATATATTGCTAGAACTTTTTCAGTGGCAGGAGCTGTTTTTCCTAAGGAATTGAGTTTTGTTGATTCCAGCGCCTCTGTTTATAACGAAGAAATGATTAATGATGCGAAGGCGAGCAGTGTAAAGGGGCAGTGAACAACAGCAGCGGTGGTAGCAGCAGCACACAAAAAAATCAGATGAAAATCCGATTATTCATTCATGTGTGCACGAACTTCATTCGTTGTATTATATGAATGTTGCATGTCTGCAGTTGAGCCAAAGCAATCAAGAAATCGAAATTTTTTACACTTGATTAAGGTGAATGTGAAAAATTTGAATTTTCACCCGCCGGTGTGGAGCTACATACACACATTCATACGTACGTACATATATAACTAGTCGATTTTGCTGGTGTCGCGCTATTACTCCGGCTTGCTACTCCCAACAGGCACTTCACACCAATTCGATTTTATTTATGCAACTAAATTTGTTTACCATCCGCTCAAACATACCTACATCCATCGTCGCCGCCTCTCTCTTCTTTTAATACTTCACTCTCGCCGCTCCCGCCCCTGTTGTTCACATATCAATCGTTCATTTGACTTTTGAAGAATTTTCTTCTATTGTTTATTGACTGACTGGTTGACTGGCTGACTGCTTATTTGTGATTGCCAGTGATTTTTACTTTCAAACTTTGAGTGCGTCATTTTTCATGTCATGCATCGTTGAAAATTTCTTTTGTTTCGTTTTTTGGTAGTGCACGTCGATTGATTGCGATTAAACACTGTGATATATGTATTTGTTTTCCCCCATTCTCCCAAATCTTTTTGTTGTTGTTTTCTTTGCTTTTGTATACATTTTCTTGTTTACTTTTGGAATTTTTGCTTTACGCTGATCAAAAATTACATCAAATTAGATAGCTTTGGCCTCAAAGAACACCCCGTGTCTGATATCTTCAAGCGTTCAAAAAAATTCGAATAAATTCTCCTATTAAAAAAGTATGAAAGTTCCAGCTGGAGTTTTTATAAATTAGTTCTAAGTATGTAATTCATTTTCACACTTTTGTAGGTATGTATGTGGAATTGAAAGTAATATTCATAGGCATGTTGCCATTAGATGCAACTCGATTATAAAAATGAGATATTGAATCTTGCAGTCAAAGGCAAAGTACTTAGATCTCTGCCGAAAGGCTCTAATACTGCAGCTATCGACCATAGGTGTGATTGCTCAAAACTTCCATTGCTCGAAACTGTTTTAGGACGCATGACCTGACAGCTGTGGTGGAGAGCTTCAACGGGCGCAGACTGCAGCGCATTTTACTACAAAAAAAGATATGTCTCACGGCGCAGTATCTGGAGGATGATCTAACATTGGATGCTGTACTTGGCTGAAAGCCTCTTGACACACTATGTGAAATGAACTGGCGTATTGTCTTAGTAGAGACCCTTGCTTTGGACAAATTACTGGCCGTTTGTTTTCTACTTGTTCACGTAGTTTAGCAGGGGCTTGACAATAATAATGTTGAGTATTGTTCGTATCGTATCGTAATGTTGTTTTGATCTTAAGTTTTATGTGCAGTTTCACAACAATTTATTTACTGTATATTTATTACACAAAGCAATTTTCAGGCGGTTCAAACACAAAAAAATAAAGCAGTTCTATGCGAATGAAGGGATTGTTTTGCTTGAAAGAAATGGCTTCCAATAACATATGTGAATAGCTGGTGGTCGCTGGTATTTGTCCCATGAGTAATTACTTTTCTCCTAGCAACTGTTTCGGTACTTAACAGCCACACCAACAGAAGTGTTCATAATTATCTTTCTCTTGACTGCCATTGATCTAAGCATGAAGAGATTATTATTTTTTGACAAGAATCGATTGTAAATAACGGACTATAGGTAGTAAACTTCGGATTTGACCTGAACTTTCAGGTATGGAATACAAGCCGCGAGTAACGACGGGCCTAAGATGGATCGCGATGAGGTTTGTTGAGGTGTTCATTTCAAGCAGCGGTGTCGCTCAATCACTACAACTGAGAAACCACAAATCGTAAAAAAATTATGTATCAAAAGATATTAAAGATACAGTGAATAGACTATACAAAATAGAGTGTGGATGGTGAATTAAAGGGGTTTGACTAATTAGACTACTACTGCTAACTGACTCCTCAGAGCTTATTAACGGAGCACTGCAATCAGTCAACACACTCATATTGAAGAGTAGCGCTATGAGTGGCCTGTCTTAAACCGCCGCAGCTTGGACATATTTAGAATACAGTTAAGTGCCTGCAGAGCTACTTGGCTGTCTGAAAACTTCAATTTAGTTAAAACATAAAAGGTAGTAGCAGAAAAGTCGCGCAATTTTCTAGTAGCAAACAGTCACGAAAGACAAATGAGAGTAGAGAACGATTGAAATTTCCATAACTTAATTTTTAACTAATATTCAAAATAGTGTAGCTAGTAGGAAAATAAAGAAGGGCTTGTTTATGTTATTGACACAATACCTATGAAAACCGGAATTTATGCATGAATGTTGCCAGCTACAAATGTACGACCTTTCGAACTGCATCAAAACCTTTTTTATGATTTTGAACTCTGCAAACAGCATACACTTTGCAATATTTCCTGTGACAGATATTGTGTGCCTTTAAACTAATCCATTTTGAGTTTCTACAAGTATAATCGGGTGTTGCAAGTCAACACGGCTGAACTTTCCATTAGTCGCGCGATTTCTTAGTCCAAATTTTCACTATTTACGATGTATTGTTTTATCGAAGGCCGAAGGTCAATTTCACTCATTTTAAAAACTAGAAAAATAGTGTAATTTGAACTATGTTAAAAAATGCCGAATAGTGACTGTTCATCTCTGATTAAAATTAAATCCATCTTATAAATTAAAAAGTTGGCGTGGCTCATCCGCGAAGGGGCGTTGACGCCCGTTGGTCTGCGACCCACGAACACTATCAGTATCATATCCCTCAAACAGTAGAGGTCTCCTTTCTCTTACCGCAGTATTATGGACTGACAATCCCTGCCGATTTCATAGCGAGTTTTTATATTTAATATATAATATAAAAAAATTGTTCCCTTTCATTATAAGCAAACCTTTTGTGATGGTAATGCAAAGCCAACAGTCAACACATCTGGCAGCAATTAATCGAATTGAGCTGTGCTTTGTTCAAAAAACGTTCAAAATATAAAAAGCGGCAACACGACGTGATTTTCTTTGATGCCAATTCACAAATTCACCACTTCTCCGACGAAAGCGTGCCAAGAAAACGGCAAATCCGCTTAGCTGAGTGACACTGCCCCATGCAACTTGTACAAGAAGCTTATCGGGCAAGTAGCTTCATCTGATTAGCACTTGTTTACACTGATAAGACACGCGCTTGCAAAGAAGCACGGCGGTGCTTATGAAAATGTGAAAAATTGGCTCAAAAGGCAAGCGAGCATTTACTTTTGACGAGACATTTACAAAGTGCCCGAAGGTTGAGGGGGAAATTAAATTGAAATATGTTGTATAATTGTCGAGCAGCCATAGGCACTGGCAATAACAATTGTATTTTTGTTTCACAAGTATAATAAATAAGTAAATAAGTAAAAAAGAAAAGAAATTTCGAATAGTAATATGGGTCATATACAAAATTGAAACGAAAAAATCATGAGAAAGATCCACTACAAATACCAACAATATAAGATTGAGCGCTTTTTACATTGCTTTGATTTTAGCTATTGAGAAAAAAAACCAAGAAGTATTAGGAGTCATTTTTAAACTTATAAAATGTACTTCAATTTGTTTCTTTTAATCAGAAATAAAAGCCTTTTGATAACTGATATTTTTTCTGGTTTTTTAACATTTTTTTATATATGTTAGGATTGAAAAAGAGATGTTGATATTTAAATAAAAAATTGAATCTCTTTAAAAACAGCCACCTTAAGATTTGTATGTGTAGGAAAAAGTTTTAAAAGTCTTACAACTTATTTTACACTATTTCTTTTATATTTTCTGTTGAGTTCTCGGTTTCAGAAACAGTTCCCCATTGTGTTGCAAGCTCGATTTTCGATTTTCCATTAACCCTTTGCCTTAAAACAACGTGTGGGAGTACGTCATCCCACTTCCGTGCCTAAAATGTGAACCTCGTAGCAGACGCGCTGACTTTTTCTGGTCAAAAGTGAAAAGTTCGTTTCAGGCAAACGATAACTTCTTCTGGGCAAAAGTGGGAACCTCGGGTTCAACATTCCATGCAAACTGTCGGTATTTGTTCATTTTTTTCTAGAAAAAGTTTATCAGTACTACTTACACGAGCTGTGTCAGTGGTTTTGCTCACAACTACCCACTGTTCACGTTGCGCTCGCTTCGTATTTTCAAACGCAACATTTTGCCTATTAATACACTTTATTTTGCGTGAAAAATGAGTATTTTGATTTAAGTACTCGTTTTAATCCGCAGTCGCTCCGAATTAATTGATTACACTAATCGACTAGAATTAACTTTTAAATTACGATTTCCACGTATCAACTTTCATATATTTAAATGAGTCTTGCAGACGGAAAAATAAATTTTATGTAAAAGTTGCTTACAACACAGGGCGAAAGGCCGAATCATAGATAAAGAAATCGATATATGAACGAAACCAAGCTCAAATGTAATCAATTTGGGATTACAGTTTTTTCACAGTACATCTGAATTTATTTAAAGAACCTTAAATTTTCAACAAAGTTCAACAAAAAATTTGTATAAATTAAAAATTATTCAAAATATAGAAATATTAAATATGGAGGTATACAAAGAAAAAGCACAGTGCACACGAGCCTAAGAAACACCTCAAAAATGTTTTTCAAACTTTTTATTCTTGAATATTTGTCCATTTTCATTCAAATTCTTTAACAAAAATATATTTTATGAAATGCTGTAGGCACTAATACCCACAAAAATTTCATCCCTCTTCCTTTATTACTCCCAGATATGTATATAAGGATGAAAGATTTTCCCACCAAGTATTAGGTTGAACAATTTTAAGGTATTTTTAAAAAAATGCAGACATTCTGTGAAATAACTAAAAACGCTAATTTATAATATATATAAGTTATATATAATTTAAAGCTAGTCTCTCGTGATTAACGATTTCCATAAGTGTAATAAAATAAGTTCAATTTTGTAGCGCAGTGTAATAGAACTCAGACTTAGAGAAAAATTGAGATCTTTCAAGAGCGAATCCTAAATCAAAGTATCTAGTGAAGCCACTGAACACATGAAGTGCGCTTATAAAAGAAAAAAATGAATTACATTATTGAAAAAAAAACGACATTTATTACTGGTTACATTACAGACCTTAACTGAATCACGCATCATTCAAGAAGCTCATAAGCACCTTTTGTGAGATGTTATTCAGCTCGAGTGCTTTGAATGCTGGTCGGTTACTCCTGCAGGTGCTAGGCCTGCTAAGAGCTCCATGCCGACCTACTACGTGAGCTGCTGCTTCTAGTTTTACGGCATAAAACCTGCACTGGACTCTATCTGCACTCCGCTTCATCAATACTTTGAAATTACCAAAAAGATAGCCTGCGATTACTCTGGCGCTATTTCTTGTTGTTGTTGTAACGGCAGAAGCATTCCCCATAAATTGAGAGACAGTTCTTGGCCGGATATAAATCCGGGTCGTTCAGATAACGTAGAATCCACTGTTATGGGAAAGCGCGGTGTTTAATATTGCGGCCACCGTAGCCGAATGGGTTTGTGTGTGACTACCATTCGAGAGTACCTAGGTTCGAATCTCCGCGCATGAACATCAAATAATAGAAACAATTTTTTCTAATAAAGCTCGCCCCTCGCAGGTAATGGCAAACCTGCAACTGTATTTCTGCCATGAAAAAGCTCCTCATATGGTAAAAAATATCTGCCGTTCGGAGTCGGCTTGAAACTGTAGGTCGCTCCATTTGTGGAACAATACGCACACACAAATAGGAGAAGCAGCTCGGCCAAAAACCTCCCAGAAATGTCCACGTCAATTATTTATTTATTTATTTAAATGGTGTTCTGGATTTCCGAAATAAAATACTTCGCGTGTCTGTTACCTTTCACAATCGTGAAGTTCTCAATATTGAGCCTGCTTTTCCATACAAGCCCAATCACTCATACAACCCAAAATTCCAATCATGGAAGGCCGTTAATATGAATTTTACTACGAAATATTTTATTTTTCTAACTATTATTTAATGGTCACTTAAAAGCTTGGATTTTAATACCATTCACATTTTTATTTACCAGATTTTGTTAGCCATTTTCTGCAACACAGCTGCACAAATTTTGTGCAGTAAAAAATATCGATTATCACAACACAAAACTAAAATTTATCAACTACGTATGTACGATGGGATGATGCACAAATTTCTCATCAACACTACTTTGCCAACGTTCTGCGCCAAATCTATGCCAATATACTCGTATCTCTGGATTTGAAATTTGAAAATTCGTGCAAAAAATGTGAAGCCACTCTAATGTAGGTATGTACATGCGAAATCAATTTACTGTAATGTCAGCAAAAAGCCCACCAGTGGCAATTGCCAATACCAACAACTATGCACAAATTCACTTTCAGCAAACTGAAGCATTTAAAACGCTTCAAATCCAATTAGTAATAGGTGACACGTAAATAATCCCATTCAATTGTGATTTGGTAGGCAAATGTCAGGAAAAAAGAGAAGTCAGCTAAAAAAGCAAATAAACTGTTTGCCTAAGTAGTTGTGCTTGCACACACATGTGAATACTCGCACAAGCACGCGGCGCACGCGAAAAATGTTGAGAATGACACTTTCAGTCGCCTTACTAAGTATTGACAGCAAGCACACAAATCACAGACGAGCGCCACAAATGGTTATATGGATGTGTGCAGCTGCCACACGCAAATGTTACAGCGTTAAAATACGTGTTTTTGCTTTTTTTATGTGCGAATTTCTAATACGTGAGCATTCGAAGCACATACGTATGTATATGTGTAGTAGTTCTGAATGCTTAAATGTTGCATAGCGGCGAAGCAAGAAAACAAATTTATTTGAGTGTTTAGGTATTTTTTTTATTAAGTGATTTAAGAGAAATTTTAGCAATTTGTTATAAAATATAATTTATTTATTTTTAATAAAAACATTTTAAATTATGCTTCGCTAGCGTCTATTCATTTTCGTTTGCTGCATTGTTGTTGCTTTTGATGCACTTGCAGCAGGTTTGGATTTTCTTTAGCAATTTTTGTACGTACATACATACATACATATTTGAGTTTGTTGTCTTTTGCTTCTCGGCAAAAGCCGGTTGCTGGAGCTGGTGCTTCGCTAGTGGCAAATGAGTAGCTCGATTACCAGGCTATTGAGGCGGCAGCAAGTTTGTGCTTTTGCTTTTATTTTGCTGGAAAATTAGCGGGGCGTAAGCACACAAGCACACATGAGAGAGGCCGTACAAGCACATGCATGCGTACAAGCTTGCTTGCATTTGAGTGTACATGTGTATGTGTATGTATTGGTATGTAGGTAAATACGTACATATGCATGGGCAGCACAGCTGAACAAGTTGCAGAAAAATGCAATTGTTGTTATGTTTTCCCTTGTTGTGGTTGTTGTTGTTAGATGCTACTTCTTCTAACTACTATCATACCACAACTCACTGCTCCTCTTGCTTTGTTAACGTCCCTCAGCCACGACCATTGAATCAACGAAGCAAATCGCGAATTGCTTGCAGTTGATGACCGCGTCCGAAGCGGCAACATCCGCGACGACGACGAGGACAACAGCTAGTAGCATAACAGCAACTACAACAACAATAAAGATATCAATAAAGAAATGCCTTTGTTGCTGTTGGATATGGAGGCCGTGCTCTGCTTGTGGCCGTATGTGCCGCTTGTGCACTTGACGAAAACAACGATAAACAACAACAAGCTCTGCTGTAAGCACAATAAAGTCAGCAACGTCAACGACAATTTAGAGTTTTTTCTTCTTTTTGTTTTTATGCCAGCAACATATGCAGATGCAGAGGAATCTTTGAAGTTGATTTGGTTGGGAGTGAGTGGACCGATGTGTGTGTGTGTGTGTTTGTGGTATGTTACAACTCTTAGGCTCGTGCAAATGAGCGGAGGTGTATTGCCTGTGCATATTGTAGCTTGTATACACAAATATTTGCAATTACGCGATATGTTTATGCATTTATTTTAAGGTCCATTTATAAGGTTTGTGATTTTTTTTAATGTTTCCTTTATTTTTCAACGCGTTAAAATATTTGTATTTTGAGTTCTTATATGTATTTTTAACCTATTTGATTTTCATTATTAGCTTTTTTATGTTTTTCGCGCTTGTGCTGAATTATTATTTTTTATTTTAAAATTAAAATTTATTTAATTATTAATTATTCGCTTTGCACCAACTTGCACTTGTTTAGATGAGCCGCATGAATAATCCATTTTTCCAAAAAAGAAAAGTATTTAATAAAGTAGAGCTCACCGCGAGCTAATAAATAAAACAGCCCAGCCGTTCCACGACAGCTGGTTCTACATTGCTGCAACGACCCGGGCTTATGCGGCCAAGAACTGCCACTTCGGCAGCATTCCCCCAAAAAATTCCTTTCACAACAACAAGCATGTTTAAGCGTTTGCATATCGGTTAGCAATTTCAAGGTCATGGCTTTGGCTCTTCCTTCAGAGATGAATATGAAATTGTTCGATACAATTTTGTTTTCTAACAACGGCAATGAGAAACATCTGAGCGCATTTCTGTTAATAAAAAGCTTCCCATAAGCAATAAAGTAAGGTAAAGTTGTAGACTTCGACACTTGTGGTAGAAATGAGACGCCTTAAATTTGCAAATTTTTCGATTGGTGGATAATTCCAAGACGCATGTCACATTTTGGAGTCTCCTCCAAACTTCAGCCTATGTAATTTAGATAGGCTCACATCAAACTGCCGAGTTGGCATGTAACCTACTATTGGTATTAGTATTATAATATACCCAATGGTATTCATTTTTATTTTATTTATTTATTTGTAGGAGTAATAATTATAAATAACCGACACACTAAAATTTAACAAGAGCGCTGGCTATCAAAGTCCTCGGCTCGAGATTTATACTTATAAGGTTGTTTTAGAGATAATTTTCAATAAGTACAACTTGGCGATAGGTAGAATGAAAGGTAACAATAAATTTATACATATATTCAGTTAAATTTCCCAATGACAATGCCGCTTTAAAAAATGTGTTTGAGTTTTAGTTGTTTCGTGCTTGTAACGCAGTGACATCTTAAGCACTGCATTTAATTTTTGTAGCTCTTTAAACAATATCACCACTTCAATTCAGTAACCAATATTTTTACGACTTGCGGATTTTTTTGGATTTTAATTACAAAATAAAAATGTATACTAATTTCATGAATTACACAATTTGTTTTATTTTGTTTAACAAAAAATTTATACTGTATTAGTTGTATTTATTACCATTTATTTATGCGCGCTTTTCCTTTAACCATTAAATAATTTCTCGCTTTTTGTTTTTTTTTTGTAATTTCTTGTTACTTGCTTGGCTATTTTTTATTAAATAGTTTACTGATTTACTATTGCCATGATAATCTTTTTAAAATACATGCATATTTTATGTATTTAAAATTTTTTTTTAATATTTTTTTGTACTCATTTATTTACTTGTTTCACTTTTTCGCACTTGATTTCACTACACTCCAGTTTGCTATATCTACGTGCAAATGACATATGTGGTCTTTTTTTAATATTTTTATATTTTTGCGTTTATTTACTTTTTTTCAATTTGAATTATTTTTCATTCCCGATCGCTTTCCTTTTAGTAAACACACCGTAGTACCATCGCTCGTTAAGTTGACGAATCCGTTCACATTCGTTCACACATCCGCACGTCAACGTAACGCCGCACTTTTGCTTCAATCAATTTGAACCGGTCTCAAGCACTGAATCGCACTCAATGGGAACAGGTCCGTCGAAGCTAATATTTTCCGGCGTTGCGCGACACTTATCACATTGAGCCGAGCAATGAGCTGTATGAGCTATTTGCTGTGGCCACAATACCAACCATTCGGCCACTGTGCTTCATAGCGTTCTCGCACCTCACTCAATTTCCACCTTAGCATATTGGTAGTTGGGGCCTCTACCTTATGTCCGACGCATGAATTTGGTGGTGTGTTTCAATTGCCATTTGCCCCGTTAAACACATGCTATTGTTATTGTTGTCGTTTGCGCATCTGTGAGATATTCTGATTGTCTACCCTCTTATATCTTTTATCTGTTAAGTTTGTGAGCAAAAAATGGATTTGATGGCAAGCTAAACTCAAAACTCACTCATTCAAGAGCGTATTGCTCTCACAACAATGCTTATGCGCTCTTGAGCGCTATCCATTGAAATACAGTGAATATGTGGAACACTCAACGTTTAAAGTTTCTCTTTTCTCTGGTTATTTAAGTCTTTTGCTACTGTTAATAAAATGTTTACTTGCCTGCTCTCCGTTAATTACCCACTGCATTTGGAAATTTCAGTTAGACCTTTTTTATGCGCTAACAAATTGAGTTGTTGAGCAGGGAATGGCATAAATGTGAAACATGTTATTAAACAAGAACTACTCACGCACACACACACACACACACGTGTCTGTCCATTGAATATGCGCTTCGAATTTAATAAGTCTATTTTGAATTTGTATCTTCTGGCTAACACATTCGTACATATGGGTAGCTATGTGAAAACCTATTGAAATACTAACAAACATACAAATAACAGGTAATAAATACTTTCCTCCCCGCAGTCGATCAACAACTGCATTTCTTTGTTTTTCTATGACTTTTCAATTTTTATTACTTTATTGTGGGTGAATAAATATGCACACACATACGTACACACACATGCGCGTGCATATATATTTACGAGTTTATCTTTTGAAAAGTGCCTTCATTCGTTAAAACTGGCTAACAATAAAGTAATAATCAAATAATATTATAAAATATTGCCAGCTTCACAATTAGCGCGTTAAGCCACACAGTAAGTAAAAAATAAAAATTAAATTACACTGAAACCTGCCACAACCTGGCACTCGCGGTTCTACAAGCTTTGTCCGTTTATGAGAAGATAAACGTGAAAGATAAATTTGAAAAATATGTTTTATCTTGAATGAAATATTTTTTTTCTAATAAATTTTTTATGACGCCTTCAGTTTATTACATGGTTCATTAAAAAAGTAATAAGTTAAAATAAAACATTAGGTAAACCAATATAACTGTTTACAACAGAGTCATACATCTATTGATTTTTATATTAAAAAGGAAACAAAAACGTTCAAGCATATCCATATTTGCTAAAATTTAGAAATTAGAAATTACAAATTCCGAAATTTCCAGAATTGTAGGAATATAATCCCGCTGTACTCGTGACCCTGGGATTCTGGGATTGACATTAGTAAATAGTAGATATGATCATAAGTATTCCTTTATTTTCAGAAATTTGTTTCCTGGACAAGGTACCCGGGAGCCAGAAAATACCTAAGATATGGAGGAACCACTTCTCCGCATTGCTGAATAGTAACAGCGGGAACAACTACAGAGAAGATGAGAAGCCCGAACACCGAGATGACGGGGTTGGCGTTCCTTCACTCGACCTTAGTTGATTAAAAGTTCGCAAAGCAGCTGGAGCCGGCAAGCTATCAGTTGAACTATTCAAAGGCGGCGGCGAGGAGCTGGTACGGTGCTCATTTGCAGAATTTGATCGGGTTAACGCATACCTATCCCCTGGAACTTAAGTGTACACTGTCTAATCCGCGAAAATGGCAATCCTGCAATATGCGCTAATTACCGAGGCGTCAGTATTCTTAATATTCTATTGAGCTTGTTGTGTGAAATTCTAAAGCCCGCCGTCAATGAACTGATCAGATCTTATCAGTGTAGTCTTAGATCTCATAAATCAACCATTGAGAAGTTATTCACAGTACACTAAATCTTGGGGAAGATAGTGCAAGGAGCAAAACTGAATAGAGCCAGCACAATCTTTTACAAGCGCATGCAGACACTCACGCTGGAGAGGATACAAGAGCTTTGGCCAACATCGCCCAATCGACTCTCGGCGATTTTGAAGGAATCAACTGAATTGCTGACGTAATAACCAATGTGTCGGTGGTTTGTTTACAATAGAGTTCAGCAAAGCTAAGATAGTGTTAGTGATAAACCGTGATTGCCATCTGAACAACGATTGATTTTAAGCCTGACTGTATTCACCACACATTACACATTTTGTTTTTATTTCATTCGCCTCTCTCTCTGTCAAATTGCGTTATGACATTACAACCAAAGTGCTTCGAATGGCTAAATCTTGTAATCAATCATGACATCATCGTCCTTACCAACGACAGCTTAGTTCTGCATTTTTCAATCTCGATAGAGAACTCTGGAAATTAATGAGTGAAGAACGAAGTATCTCATACCATCGCACAAAAACTTAGCGCATCGTCGCCTTAGCATCCTCTTCACTGTTCGTAGTTATAAAATTGGTAAAATAGAAGACTTCCTGTACCTGGGAACTGTTCAACTATTATTCGTATACGGATTTTTGTTCAATATTTTCATCAAGGCTAGTAGAGGCTAAATAGCCGATATTGGAATATCATCATCTGTATCGAAATCAGCTGCATCAGCTAACATAAAAGCAATATTCCAATGCTTGTTAGCGGAAGTATGCATCTATGTAGGTATACACAAAAATATACATACATATACATACGTATCTTTTTCCATCAAGGCAGCAGTAATTAAAAATTAATTTTCCAGCATTGAATGCTCTGCGGTAAAATAGAATATTTCATAAAAATGCAAATTATTAAAAAAACTGTAATGTTTAGAAATACTACCTATACAATATTATACGCTAAATGAATTTTTAATAACGATGTGAATTAACTCCGAATAAAAAATATTAGGCAAAAAGGAAGTGACCTTTCATAATTCATATGAATATTTTTTTGCAACAGTCTACCAGTTTAATAATTATATCTTTTTCCTATCATGCAAATCGATGAGACTCTCTTGGTATTATTATAATTAACAGTTAATTTAAAATTTCCCAACAGTAGAAATTTTAAAATACTTCTGAATATTATTGGTTATGCGAATAAGTTAACGCCCTCGTAATAGAGGAATCGCTGCTGATATTATTTCTGTGTTCATTGTAGTAATATACTGGAGATTTGAAGTTGTTATATGTGAGGTTTCAATCGCAGTAGTTGACACATATAGTATGTTTGAAAGGATCTTTACCTTTTGTATCTGACGTGAACAAACAGCATTTGCGGGAAGTCATACTTCATTATTACCTTCTAAAGAAAAGTGCAGCTGAAACGTGTCGAATATTCATCAATATTTACGGTAATCACGCTCCATCAAATAAAACTGGTAAAGAGTGGTTTCGATGCTTCCAAAGAGGCAATTTCGACGTGAGTGATAAAGATCGCGTAGGGGCAGTGAAAAAAATCGAAGATACTCAACTACACACACTGTTTATTGGATGAAGAGGCATGTCGAACCCTTGATGATATCTCTAAAGCGTTGAATTTTGATAGATCGGTAAACGTGTGCACGCGATGGGAATGGTCCAGAAAACAGGTAACTCGGTGCCACATTAATTGAAGTAGAGAGATATCGAGACACGTTTGGTGACGTGTGAGATGCTTTTTGAACGGCAGAAAAGAAAAGATTTTTGGCATCGCATCGTCAATAGCAGTTATGTTGTGCTTCTGGTAGGATCAGTAGGGTGTCATCTATTATGAACTCCTTAAACCATCTGAAACCATCAGTGATCTCAAAGAAAGAAAGAAAATGGCCGGAATGGGACGGTAGACATGACAAACTGATTTTGCTGCATGACAACGCCAGGCCGCACGTTACTAAATCCGTCCAGAAATATTTAGAGGAACGGAATTCGGAAATCTTGCCCCACTCGCCGAATTCCCCAGACATTGTATCTTCGGATTACCATCTGTTCCGGTCAATGCAGTCAGCCCTTATTGGAAGGCGGTTCACTTCTTACGAAAGCATCGCAAACTGGCTCAATGAATGGATGAAGTCAAAAGAACGAAAAATGGAATAAAGTGGTAGTTTAAATAACTCGTAACTCTGGCTAAGAGACTTATTCCTATACCCAATATATAAAATATGTTTCTCACTTGCTGAAATTATACAAGTATTTTATTCAAAGTATATGAAAAGAAAACAGGTAATTTATTTTGTTCTCTAGGCTAAACATGCCGTACTAAAAAATTCCTTTCAAAATAAACTGTAAAAATAATATCTAAATATAATATTTTGTTAAATTGTTTTAGATTTTTATTCATTTGAATATTTTTTACTTCAAGTTCCCCCGAATAGTTGTGTGAAATATGAGCCCAGATGTTATATAAAAATTAGAACTGTTATAGGTGTCCTTGTTTAGGCACGTCGGGTGTATATGGGTTAATTAGCCTAAAACTGGAGGCGACTAGCAATATATAGGTCCCAAAGGATTCATAGGTGAAAGGGAATTCCACGTGGATTATTGGATATGGGACTAAATACCTAATACCTGAATTTCAGTGTTTTCAGGGTTATCATCACTGCAATGCTACTTACTATATCTATTTAATTTTAATATAGCCTAAGCAATTTGAAATTGGTTAATGAGCTTCTTGTTTCAATATAAAGGTATTTTCAGTCTGTTTTATTTCAAAGTATGATGGTTTGTAATAATTCATAGGTCATGGAAATGTATACTTTAGAGAGCACATACATATATAAAAACGTAGCCGCTTTCTTTATTAAAAATTGGTTTAAAAGCGAATGAAGGGATTGCAACCAAATTTGAACGGTATATTCATCAGCTCCATGGCACAGATATAGATTACATATCAATCCGCTCGTATGGCGTAAGGCGGCCTGTGGAGTGTTTGAGAGGAAGATTCTGTGGAAGATTTTTGGACCTTTGAACGTTGGTCACGGCGAGTATCGTTGGCGATGGTTCAATGAAACAGGTGGTTCAGGAAACAAATGCTCCGGCTGTGAAAGTATTCGATGCGGTATCAGCTGGTGGTAGCAGAGGAAGAGGAGGATTAAGTGGAGAAAATCTTGGCTTTACTTGGTATGTCCCACTGACGCCGGTTAGCAAAAGAAATAAACCACTGGCGCTTTGTTAAATTCGGCCGTCATCGCTTAGGCGATTATCGCCCCTATCAAGAAGAAAAAGAATCAATATGTATCAATAAATCAATATGTGATGAAACTATTAATTTTTTCTTGTAATTTCCTTAGACTTATTTCAGATGATTAATTTCAGTATATAAGTAGATTATTTATTATTTAAACAAATTAATTTTCATATGATTTGCACTGCCCAATTATTGGTAAATTTGAGCAAAAAACAAAAAAAATTCTAATTATTTGGATAGATGACAACCCTACATAAAAGTAGGTCATACTATATTTCAAATATGTTCCGTTTCGTGGCATTGTTCTCACATTGCATTCGTTGCCATATTTAAACACCTTACCAACTTTTTGTCGATAGGTGGCAAAACGAAAAATGCCACTTATTGAACTTAAAATCTTCTTAATTTGGAAAATATGACAACATCATTTTTTTTAAGTTTTTCTTTACAAACATTCCACAGCCAGAAAGAATCAAGTTGCGCACAAAACAGCTATTCAATTTTCACAATCGGTAGCTGAAGAAATGTCTATTTGGTATAATGAGATTTTTACATTTTTGTTCAGCGCAAAAAAAATTGCTTTCCTCAGTCTTTATCCTTAACATTTCTCTTATATATTTTTTACTAATTGTTGTTATTAACTTGCAGGTTGCTGCATGAATCCAAAATGTTTACTTTGTTTATTCATCGATATAACATGAAATTATTTTAAAGTGACCGCCCCTTAGGCTTCTGATTTTTAGCTTTAGCGTCTTGAATGAGTCTTGTGTGAATTTTCTAGGGCTGTCGGAAATCAATGCATTGAGTTATTTAGTCGCTTTGCAGTGGCTTAGTCGCAATACAGAAACCGTAGTTTACAAGTTACCACTGCCAATTGAGAGTCACTGCTGAGAGCGCGTTGACGGCTTAGGTGAGCTAAGTGAGTAAGAGCCCTTTAAATCCTGTTAAGCATTTTTCTGATGCCAACTCACATTCAACAAGACCGCGGATACTATCAACCAATAGATCAGTTGCTTTTCCATAATTTTAGCCACGCTCGTGCTTCACTTTGCCTACAACTAATCCTAAGGTAAACCAACCTTTTCAAACGCTTTGGTATATTCCTCACAGAATATTAAGGCTTTCTGTGCATGTAGATGTTCCGCGCCTTGCATTATTCTAAAAGCAACTCAAAGCCGTTTCAGTCAGTTTTTCTTACAGCTGTCCACACGTACGGAACAGTTTAAAGTTGATGGGAATAAGTCTTTCGTTCCCTTATATATACCTGTGATTTTGTCACCTCCGCATAATCAACTTATTAGCCCACCCTAGTATGGATAATTCGCTAACTAAAGGGCTATGTGCAACTCGCGCTTGCATAATCGGCTTGCGTTCTTAATTTCCATTGTAGTTTCGCTTGCCTTGTAAAGAAGGTCCTCAAGTATTTTTATACAATCCCCTCAATAGTTTTGTGTTCGAGTCATAAATTCCAATTGATTAAAACCACAACTGCGGTGCCTTACACAGCAACAACAAAAGAAAAGCAAAACAACAAAAAAGAAATAAATTAAGCGAAAAAAGCACAGCAACCAGCTACCAATTTACCTCCAGTTCTAGTTGCATTGGCCATAAGAAAACAAGCCGACGGTTACTGCCGCCAATATTTGTTGTATTTGTTGCATGTAAAAGTAAAAGTTCAATTGGCAATTGCTCATGTTGCAATGTTGGCAAATACTTTGATCACGTTCGCTTTGCAATTAAGTGACAATTTTTTCTTCGATAAGAACAGCAAGCACCACAACAACAAAAAAGTAATAATAACTACTGCAGTGCAAATGCAATGACACATAACAGACTCTGCCACATAGGTACACAAACTTTCAGTTCTACGAGTTCGTAGTTGGAGTACAGAGATTTTTGCCTTTCCGAACTTGTGGCACAGCTGCGGCAAGTATTAGTGCATGTGCTGCAACCAACAGCAAAATACACCGGTGGTGCAACGGATGACACTCGCACCACCATTGGTACTGTCGGTCGTCGCGCGATGCAGGAGTATGTCGCTATGGCGTGCTCCTCGCCCAACTAAAGTTATTGAAATTCTTTTGATTGCAAGATTTCTTTGGCTGTTTTTTCAATGCTTCTTTTTATTATTTTTTAAATTTTTATTTTGCTACACCTGTTGTTGTTGCCACTGCGGCTTAGCAGACAATTGCATTCGTATGGCTGGCTAGTTATTTTGAGCGTTGCCTTTTGAGTTGTTATGTTATTTTTATATAACCCAAAGTCAGCCCTTGGTAATGCCACTAAGGCCTGGTGTATTTGTAGAACTTTGGCTGTGGAAAAAAATAAATTCGAACAGTTCGAAATCGCTTTAATGCTAGTATTCGTACTATGCCACAGAAGCTAGCGAACATGGCAACTACTGTTGGCGGTGATTCGAAAATACAACTTGCAAACTACATACATACACACGTACAAATACAATAACAAGTTGGCATACATAGTTGAAGGTCCTGCACATTGTTTGAATACATTCGGGATGGCTTTGTAAATTTACAAGTTGCAAGTATTTTACGATATCCGTTTATAGATTTAGATATGTTAAGCATGGAATGAGGCTCTAGTGTCGAAGTTGATAAATATGGGGAACTAACTATGCAGAGGTGAAGTAAAAAGTTTTGACCATTTTCCGCTAGCTGTCTTCAGTAAATAGTGCCTCACGTCGACATTGCGCTGAAACATTTTTTTGTTTTTGAAATTTTTATGTTTATTGGAGCCAGCATACAGCATGACAGTGTTCGAAAGTAAGGGCAAGAAGAAAAAAATCTATAAAGATTTCAGTATTGGCCAAAGTGCAAAGTGTGAGCAGAGTTTCATATCCGAGCTGTTTCTAGCGCTCAGAATAAAATGGGAGCGATATCCTCTATCCTAATATCCTCTAAAGTCAGTTCGAATACAAACTAGCGTCTCTATTTAAGACCCGTAAGAATTCTTGTAAGGTTTGCCTATCTACTTTATATCCTTAAAAGTTCTTCCAAAATTTGCTCATTGTTCTAGATATCCACACAAACCAACAGTTCATGTTGTAAATTTTCAACGTTGGTTTTGCTTAGGTTCTAATTACTTCACCTCACATCTTTATGCAAAAAGTAGCGCAGCTTAGACGCTGACGTAGCACTGAATACTTTATTGTTCTATACTAGAAGCAGGATCCGAGTTGAAATCTCGTCTGAAGAAATGGAAAGAATTCAAATATTGAACTTTGTTTGAATTGCAAAAAGAGGCTCACTATCGCGATGAGTAAATGCAACATGGTTGTTCAGGTAATCACCAACTTTAACAGTGGTAATAAATTTTAGGGAAGTTTGTATTTTTTATCTACAATCTATAGGCCTATCATTTTAAAAATTGTTATTTAAACTCCTCTTTCTTAAATACAAGTAAAGGTAAAAGTATGTAGGTAAGTCAGTAAGTGAAACGGTTAAAGTAACAGGCTGGCACTCCCCAGGTATCACCAGAGCGCCGTTTTGATTCCATTACGATACCTCCAATGAGCAGACGGTCAGATATCTACATTCCACCAGAGCTGCTGATGTAATGGAGAAGGTTGATGAGATTTTAGTTGGAGCACTGCCCCAGGCTGCCGAAGAAAGAAGCATCCAGTGGCCTTAATCGTCTTGCTGCCAGACCCGGTCATTTATAAGGAAAGTGCTCAAGAGTCTCCTTCTCTGAAGGGCCCCACAGCTTCTGCAATGGGGATTAAATGGGATCGTAACTTGACTATCGGAAAAAATGTTAATATCTCCCACGCTCCCGAAAAACACTAGCAGTACTCGGCAGTTTTAAGGAAATATATTAATTGAGCCGACTCCCGATTCCATCTTGGAGCTCTCAGTGAAGGCAGAGGTAGCAGCATCGGTACAGAGTTTTTCCTCGTTCCAATCCTGCCTACTTGGAAAAATTACCCTGTCTGACCTTCAAACTTGAGTTTGCGGATATAAAACTCTGTACGAAGTTCAGAGAAATGCGATGTTAACTACCTAAAAATGCTAACATGGCCTTTGGGAGATTGCCTACAGAGGTTAACCTCCTTTAATCTAATTGCACTTTTGAGCAGTGATTGGAAATACAGTAAAATTTGATGGAACGCAAGAATGAAAGTAAGTATGTAACGAGATCAAGGGCAACACAGGGGCAAATTCTTAAAGCTTGAGTTCTCAGTTTTTGCCGAACATAAATTTTCTGGAGTGCAAAGTTATATTCACCTTCGCTTCATGATTTTCAACAAGTGGCTTCGAAAAGGGGTTTGGAGTCAAGTATCACTCGAAGATACCTAACTTCCGATGAAAGCGGGAAAACTTGGTTATTTAATCTTAGAAATCCAAAGTGTAAAGGTTTATATAATAATTTCTATGCTAAACAGCACCAGTTCCATTTAATCATTAGTTGACTCTGGGGCCGTAACTGGCACGTCCAGCGAGTGAGTAGAGTCTCAGCCATGATTGGGGGAAACAGTCCTGAGAGTATTAGGATCAAGTCATCGGCATATTGCTACCTTAACCCCATCCTCATTTAATATGGTCAAACTTTGTCAATACCAACTAACCGAAGGAGATGTGAAAGGACACCTACTTGCGAAGTTAGTGACTGTAGCACCTCCTGCCTTCATATAAGCTTCCCTACAGCCAAGCAGGGATGAGATCCAGAAACAGATAGGCCTTTCCTCCTCTACTTTATCTGGTAACGCAGTATTATCAAATATATTAGGTGCGCTGCTTAATTCTCGCTGTTTTATTTTTACGATATGTTGTTTGCAAAGATCGACGATTTTCATAATAAATTTCAATAATTTTAGCGCATTGTTCTACCGTGTCAAAGAAAGACATAAAGGAAAGGTACCACCTAGGAAGTCCTAAGCGTCACTTTTGAAAGATCCTTTGTAAAAGAATTAAGTGATCGATTTTGTCAAACTGTTTTGAGAAGCCTGTCTTATTACATGTAACTGGGTATGATTATTAACTGAGCTTATAAGAGACTAAAAGTAGATTAGAACAATTTCATCTTCTAGGCTTGAAAACATCTTAGCAGTTACGAATAAGCTCGCTTACGTAATTGAATAGCGTTGATTGAATAATGGATCGAATGCTTTAATTATAGTAAGTAGATGGCTCAACAATAGGCTAGTAGCTGCCGATAACATACCGGTTATTTGATTTGCAGGTAGCCTGAAACGAGCAAAGCTTCCATGTATCAATATCTAAACGTTTTTGGAATAACAGGACCGAAGGGGTAAGAAACGAAGTAGCAGCAGGATTTGAATAATTGTGAAGAAAATGATATTTGCCTTAGAACTGAGCTTAAGGAGACTCGGTGGTCTAGAAATCTCAAAAAATCGATTTTTTGTTTTTTCGATATTTCAAATGCATAGTATCTTAAGAATATAATGTAAAATTTTCATACGGAAATTCCCAATATTATAGCTTCTACAGCCCATTAACTAAGAAGAGAGCGGTCCGCGCGCTCCTGCACCTCAAACTTTAAAGTCATTTATCTCGAAACTGCTTTTTTCGACCTGCTGTTGTCAAAAAAAAGAAAAAAACTATGCCACCGAATCGTTTGAAATCTTAATATGTTGTTCACAACATCAATGGCTATCGCCCGTACTAGAATCATATTATTATTTCAATTATTTCGTATTTTTTGATTAAAAAACAGAAAAACGACCCGATTTTTAGACTGTCAATTTCGAAGCCGCGCCATTTTGTGGTTTTTATTTTGTTTTATTTTTTTATTCTAGTAGCGGGACATAGCTACAGTCATACTGATTAATATTTTTTTGTTTTCTTTTTGTTTCAGATAAATTGAAGAGCCAAAATGGGCAACGCCGTCCAGGTCCAATTTTTCAGGAGGGTCAAGTTCAGCGCCATTTTTAAAATGATTAAAATTAAAAAAAAATTATTTGTTTTTTTCATTTTTGTATGTAAAAGAAGTTAAATAGAAAACCTAAAAAATTTAAATATCGTTTTTCATTTTTTTTATTGTAAAAAAGATTTCTTGAAAATACCCCAAATTTTCGAGCTCTATACCACCGTTTCAAGCCATGCAAATTTCAAAATTTTTTACAATTTCTAACCATTGAGAGAATGGGGATGGAAGTAACTTAGAGTTATACTATTCATAAACTCTCTGACAAAAGCCTGCAAATAGAGCATAAAAGTTCTGAGTATTGCTGTAAATAACGCTACTAAACTCTAAACCATTTGATTTTGTCTTAAAGTTAATCAAATGCCAACAATTTTGGGATTACATTTAAGTTTCATTTCCACAGAAAGCAAATCTGTTTTTGCAAACTGGATGATGAAAATACAGTGTATATTCTCTGCAAATGTGCAGCTCTCGCAAGACTGGATGGAGGCAACTTTAAGTTCATTGGGAATATTGAATAAAAAGAAACTTGCAAGTTTAGGCTTGCGGTCGCAGTGAATTTATGCCCAATAATAATATTAAAAATACACTGTTTAAGCAAAAAAATATGTAGCATGTCAGTTTAACTCAGCCTAAAATGCTTAGGCGAAGAAGTAGCGTTCGACGGTCGTAAGAAAAGAGTACACGCCTTGCAACTCCTAGTTAGTCGCAGTAGAGAAAAGCAAAAACGAAATCAAAAACAAAGAAAAACAAAAACAAAAACTTATGAAATTGATCGATGTTAATTAGGTAGCTCAAGAAAAAATTATAAATCAAAGAAACAATCAAAGTACATCCATTGTAAAAACGCGTCCGCCTTCCTCTCACCGCAATTCAAACACAAACTCATATACATACATACATACATACACATGTACAAATGTATTTACATATGTACGCAGATAATTAGAAGTCTAACATTAGTTTAAACTACTGTAAAAAGTGACTGTCACGACGTGAAGTCTGACAGCCTAGCAAATACTAAACTCTTTGAAACTTCAATGGCTCGGTCAAGATAGCAACCACTCTGGCCAGCTGTGCGCCTGCGCTTGCGCTTTTTGACTTGATTGAACTTTATAACAACTTGAAAACGCACTGTGGCACATGTGTGCAGCTCACAGTTGGTCGGGTACGCAAGGTTGTAAGAGTTGTAAGTACACGTATGTGAATAGGTATGTATGTGAGTATAGTGGATGTTGGTGAAGATGTGGCCTTCATGAGTGTGCAACAATCGAATGTGGCTGTTAGGCTTGGCGGCGAATTCTGATGTTCGATTTCTGTAGCTGCTACAGCCATGTGGTGGTTGGTGGCAACCTGTGTACAACATTAGAGCATTTAAAGCTTCAAACAGAGCTATGTAGATACATGCATGGATACAAGTAGACATGTGGATGCTGGTGGAAATGTTAGTTTGTAGATATATAAATATGCATTTTGAGTGCCCTCGACCACTAAGGTGGCGGCGCGCCGTGTTTAAAGCTTCTCAAGCAGCTGATTAATTACACCGCCCGCTGTGAGAATTCAATAATGTGATAGTAATCAGAAACATACTTGTTTTCATGTTATTAAGCGTTGAGGTTTATAACTTTGTTTTCGCCGTTGTTGTACAAACGCTTTGTTAGTGTATAATTTAGCACTTTGTACATACATACATATAATTATTTTGTGTTTTTTTATTTTTCTAGTTTTTTGAGGGACTCTCAAGCGCCTCCTTATTCAATCATTTTCTCAGCTTATTCTGCGGTATTCGCCTACTTAGTTTGGGTGTAACGAATTTTTAATTGAAAAAAGTTACTCTTTCTGATCGTTCAGTGTTATTGTTTTTGTGCTTTTGAGAATTTCTGTTAGTTAATTTATTTATTAGAATTAGAAAACATTTTATAATTAATCCTCATGCGTAGCAAATATACCAAAGTATATGCCAGGTATAGAAAGGCTGTATTTCGCGGTATGGGAGTAAATGAAGCTCATTAATTTTCAAGGCAGCTATGCGATTTGACGCTTTAATAAACTTTTTTGTTTTTCGTTCAGAAATATTGTATGTTGTTGTATGGGAATCTCGTATTTACTGCGTGTGTGCGTGTTTATTAGAGAATTCGATGGATGCGAAAAACATGCCCACCGTTTTTTAAACGTTTCAAGGTACATTCAAGTAATATTCAAGTATACAAATTTGTTATATATTGCATACGTACGCACCTACATACATGTGTACGCATAGGCATACGTAATTACAAATACATATTTTTCGAACGCGAAAGTAGCCATGAAAAATTGTTGATTAATTGGGCAACTTAATGAATGACTTTCTAAATGGATGGGAGTTCTATTGGAGTGAGATTTTTCTTTTTATTCTATTCTGCATATACGGTCATACATACATATTTTTTAATTCACATAGCGGATTTTTAATTATTCCCATCACCTCAGCTAGTCCGTTGGTGAACAAATTCTGACTACTGGCAAGTGACTAACCTACAATTTTGTTATCTCACTCATATATCAGACAAATCCGTTCTTGTCTGATGAATGAGGATAATTATCGGTGTGATCAGTATGAATTTTACAATCCAGATTTTTCTAGATATTTTGACGTGTTATGCTACGGATTTTGCCGACCAATGATTACAAATATGAACAAATACACAACCCTGTAGGACAAAGTCAGTATTTTCCCAAATAATAAAGTTCTGTCAGTGGATTCTGTTAGCGGAGACAAAAAAAAATATCTATGTGTATCGACGATTTACTTTTGATCTCTGTTTTTTCTTTTAGGCGGGATCAAAGCAGTCTCCCTGTTGCACATTCCCATGATAAAGCGGCATAAGAAACTAATGAGATCCTTACATTTTGTCTTCAGCCTTTCCTTGTAAGAACAACAGTGAATATTTTTCTCGAATATTTTAACTCTCTAACTCCTCGATTGCTTGGTTCTTTGTGTCTCTTTTGCGAGAAGGTGACAAAAATACTCATAACTGGACTACATAGCGGGTTGAAATGTACAAAAGGAATTTTCTTCGTAAAATTCTACCATAAGTCTCTTAATACGCTAAAGTTCAAAGTTCAGCTTAAACGACAGAAATAACTCAAAGTGGAGAATGTGTAAGGGCTTATAATTTGAAAAAAATTATTTTGAATGTACATTCTGTCAAATAAATTGTTCATTTAAAAAAAGCGCGTTACATATATGTATGTCTAAATTTTTTGCTGAATGTTGCTACACTGTCGCAAGTGCTTGAGCGTGACCTATCAGTTAGCTTGTTTTTGGCATTTAATTATATTAGTCAACCGCAGATGTGCTCTGCAATTTTCACTACTAAAAATATCGAACAAAGAATTTGTCTTAAATTTTGTGTTTTGACGGGATTTCGTGTGCTGAATCATTGAAATGTTGCAGAAAGCCTATGGCGAGTGCAGTTTATCAAAAACACGGGTCTACGAGTGGTACATATAAGGCTTTTGCAGAGAGCCGAGAAGTCATGGAAGATTTGCCCCGATCTGGTCGCCCATCAACGTCTTCAAAGAAACGGTGCTGGAAACCATCATTTAAGTTTGAGCGAGGTAGCTCTTGACCTCAGCGTGTCTCGTGAATCAATTCGCAACATTTGACACTATCAATTTGCGTGAGATGCGTGCTTGCTCGAGTCGTTCAAAAAGAGTTGAATTTCTTTCAAAAAATTCATCGGAAGAAGGTGGCTGAATACATGCTTGAGCAAGTGAATTCGGACCCAATGTTTATCCAGCGCATCATCGCACATGAGACGTGGGTATATGAGTTTGAG
Organism: Anastrepha fraterculus; assembly: GCA_037575425.1. Classification (NCBI taxonomy): domain Eukaryota; kingdom Metazoa; phylum Arthropoda; class Insecta; order Diptera; family Tephritidae; genus Anastrepha; species Anastrepha fraterculus. The sequence goes on along the minus strand of JAYXIM010013287.1, from coordinate 28,717 downwards.
ATGCAAACCAGTCAACAGGCGGCTGAATGGTGCCATCCACATGAGCCGAAACCCAAAAACCACGTCAAAGTCCATTAAAAGTGAAAGTCATGCTACTCGTCTTCTTTGATTATCATGGTGATGTGCACTCGGAGTTCATTCCAAATGGTTCTACGGTAAATGGTAAATAAATAATATTACTTGGAAGTTATGCGAAGTTTGGGAGAGAATGTGCTTAGGAAACGGCCCAATTTGTAGGAAGAAAACTCATGGACCTTGCACCATCATAACGCACCGTCTCACAAGGCTCATATTTTGTGAACACCTTTTTCGACCAGAAAAACTTGACAAATATCATCGAAACAACCACCGTATTCAACGGAATTAGCTCCCTGTGACTTTTTCCTTTTCCCAAAACTTAAATTGTCACTCCGCGGACACCGCTTTGAGTCGATAGAGGCCATTAAGGAGAATTCGCTGAAGGAGCTGGAGAAGATCTCCTCAACCGCATTTAAAAGGTGCTTTGATGACTGGACTAATCGTTGGCACATGTGTATTGCTTCGAATGGAGCCTATTTTGAAGGCGAGAAAATAAATTTTGATGACTAAACAACTATTTTGCGTTTTATTCAACAATTCCCGGTACATTTTTGACAGAATGTACATACCACTTTGATCAAAAAGTTACCGCAGTGTATTCACAAAATTAATCTTTATTATTTTTGTGTAAAAACCTTTCAAATGTTGGCCGCAACTGCGCCGTATTTCGGCCATCCGTAAACACCAATTTTGAATCACTCGCTGGAGGACTGCGGTCGGTACCCCGTGACAACTTTAGTCGTATTGGCTTTCAATTCCTCAATCGTAGCCACAAAGCATTTAGACTTTACGCGGGGATAAATAAAAGGTCTAACATCGCATGATTTTGGTGGTCAATCTACTGGTCCGAGGACACATTAAATCCATTGTTTCACGGGTTGTATGGAAAGTAGCGCCATTTTGTTGAAACCAAACGTTGTGGAGATCACGGGCCTCAATTTCCAGCATCAAAAAGTCGTTTTTCACGGCGCGACAGCGTTCGCCATTCACTGGTACATTGGCGCCAGCCTCATCTTTGAAGAAATATGAGCCGATGATTCCTCCAGCCGTACAAAACGATTGTTTTCAATGCATGTAATGCCTGTTCTTAAATTGCTTCGGGTTGCTCTTCAGCCTAAATACGGCAATTTTGCTTATTGAACACCATAAGTTGGCATGAGCGCGCGATGAACACTTTTCACAGAGCGACGGTTTGTAAACGTCGTTCGGAGAATCTTGATTTAGCCCTGGAAATCATGTTTTTGGAGATGAAATTCGTGCATGAAATTTAAGTTCCTGAGAACCAACTTGGCCGCAATTGAGCGCATGCTCATATCATTAACTGCAATGTCCTGAACGATTCCAAAAGCAATGTCCAAGTTCTCTGCCAACTCTCTGATGTTTAATTTGCGGTTATTGATCAACTTTTCTTTCATTTTTTTGATGTCATGTTCACAGTATTCGATGTGTCGACAATTCGGTGGCCTGCCATCCGTCGACGTTCGTCCTCTCCGATGAACTCACGATCTCTTTGCGTTCATACAACCCGTAAACGACTGTTGTCTTTAGAGTATCATAACCGAAAAAGTTTTCCAACATTTCTAAGGTTTTCGCACTATGAATCTATTTTTAATGCAACATTTAATACAAACTCGATTCTGCAAATTGAAATGATTTTTTAGAACTTAAAATCGAAAACAATTAATTTTTTTCTTCCAAAACATCCAAACTTAAGCAGCATTGAGCCAACAGTCTGTTTGTTGTTATAAATTTAAAAATTGGTTCTTTTTCTTAAATCACCCACACTTAAGAGATTTAACCCAATTTAACAGCTACTCTCCCATAGAGGTAATCCCATTTCGTAATACGCTTCAATTTTACCCATTTCTTCTGACTAACTATTTGTTTAACAGGAAACTGTCTCATTCGAATGCATTAACTCTCGCTTCTGTAGACAAATCAGTTGAAAGCCAAAGGCTGTGGATCGCATTAGAGCTCTAGCATTACCTCTCAAAAATAGAATGGAAAAACTGATAAACTGGTTCGATTTTGCACCACTATTGGTTACCTGACAGTTAAAGGATTAGTTAAGATTATTGGCTACGGAGTTTGGCTGAAATCTGACAAGTTTTATTTCAAATTATCTGCCAAAATGTTTTTAGCCAAATAGATACGCCTCATTTGCCGGATCATGCCGCTTTACTAAAGTGAAATCTGCATTAAAAAGAACAACAAAAATACTTAGATTTAGATTTTAATTCTATTGAAACTGTGAACGAGAAAGTGGCTTGCGAGCTGTATGAGCTAACAGTTAACAGATGAAGACTGTTTGGGAAATTCTAAGCATTTGACAAAAAATCAATCAGATATTTTATGGCTTTAGTCCCTTAACATAATATCCCCACCTCGTATGCACGTTTGTCTATTTAATTTACATAGCAATCAGGCAAAATTTCGCAATGATTTCTTGTCAATAAATCTTCTCCCATTAATCTGGGCATCTAAGCAACGCCCATTTCCACATATGTATGTGTGTGTACACAAACACGTCATATAAATCTCTATTTACATACATCAAAACGACGATTAAGCCATCACATATGTATGTATATAAGCAAAAACCCCGCAGCACAAAGCTAATGAGTCAAAGTCGCAAAGGCTCGACTGTCATTTTCGCACTTGCGGCTATTTAACATTAAATCATTTCCACTCACTGAGATTTTAAATAAAATAAATCAACTAAAACGTAACTAAGTGTTTAAATAGAAAAAAAAAAAACTAAAACGAAAATCCGTGTCCATGCCAGAGTTTAAGGAGCTTCGCCAGGTAAAAATGCAATATTTTAAATTGCTCTGCAGCAATTCAGTTTTCACTTTCGTTGCTCTCCATTCTTGTTTTTGTTTCTTATACCCACGCACATTTGTACTGAAGGGTGTTATAATTTTGTTCGCAAAACGATTTTATGCAACTACATAAGGTAATCGAGATAGATGTAGACAAAACGCTCAAAATGATGGGAGGAGTCTGACCGTCTGTCTGTGCGCATGAAAATTCAAGCAAAAATTACGATATCTCAATGAAACTAGGCGCACATAATACTCTTTGCTCAAGCTAGGTTGTTGTGGAATAGAGGTAAATTGGTCAATACGCCCACGCCCACATCCCATATAATGGTAATTTTCAGATAAAAAAAATGGCACAATTACTCACAGTTGGTACAAAATTATGAACCCAGAAAAAAATGCGACGTAATTAACTACATAATAAAACTCGCCCAACCTTGGCACACGTTTCAGTAGAAAATTAGTATGACGTATAAACTGTTGGGATCCACTAAAAGCTCTACCAAATTTTATATGTTAAGGGGTCATATACAGTTAGAAGCCAAAAAGCGAATTTTCGAGGATTTTTCTGGGAAGACTTTTAAATTTAGTTGATCTAAAAATTTTTACACATATTATGTTATCTCTTAACCTTATTTTAATACTTAGTATTAGTAAAAATATTTATTTGGAAAGGAGCTACAGCTGATCTCACGGGAGCTCTTTTCAAAAAAGGCGTTTTGCTGTGACCACTATATCTCTGAATTGCATCCTCTGAAATTTAGAAACCAAACAGATTTCGTTAAAGTAATGATAAATCGAGCAATTAATCGAGGGAATAAGCAAAATGAGTTGTTTTGAAAAATGGCGGTTTCTCAAAACCAAAAAAAAAAATAAAACGATTTTAGAGCAAAATGTCTGCCTTGAATTGTTTATAAAACAAAAAATATATTTATCAGTTAGAACAAATGTTCGACTAATTACAAAAAAATATATTTAAGAAGCTCGTGTTAAAATTAGTTTAGTCGTTTTCGAGTAATGTTGGTCACCGACTTTGAAAACATAATTTTGAGAAAACCGTGTGCTCTGTGTGAATTCTTAAATATATGTACAATTGGAAAATAATTAAAAAAAAAAATCGATTTTTTGAAAATTCTACCTGTATATAACCCCTTAAGTCTAAATCTCCGTGCGTCCATCTAATGTTACGAGTATAAGATGTAACTCCGAACCGAATTTAGCACTTCCTTACTTTGCTTCTTTTTGCTTTCTCACTTCCTACTACCCAGCATGGGTTGCCAACTAAATTATGGAGCAGCACTTCAGAGGACAGTGGCAACTGCAGTTCACCTTGATTGCAAAGTCCACAACCGCCAAACTACTGTCGCTATGTATGTATATATATATACGCGCATATACGAGTATGTATGCATACATATGTATACGAATAGTTTCATGTATATGTGAATGTATGTTTGCCATGAATACTCTGCATATCTGCATACCGCTTTCCACGTCCAGCGATGTTGCAAGGTGTCATATTCATAATTTACTGCATTCGCTCACCACAGGGGTGCATATGAATGAGGGGTCGTATGCTACTATATATATTTGTGTGTGTATGTGTATTTGCCCACTTCACTGCTGATAGCTGGATGCTGCTGCATACATATACATATGTGTATGTTTAATAAAAAAAATACGTTTATACTAAAATAAAATAAACATTTTATTACGCATACAATTCGTTTTTAAATAGTTAACTTGGGAAATTTCTGTGACATGGGCGTTTAAATGTGAATTTCATTCGGGTAATTAGGCTTGAGTTAACATACAAACATATTATATGTATCTATGGAAGTAGTTGTGAGCATTTACATATATACAACATCCACACGTATATTAGAAAAGTTTTCGATAAACAATATTACTTTATATATTTTGTATATGCCCCTAAGTATGATACGTTTACCAGAAGTGTACATACCTATGAAACCGGGGCCCCCACATCTATACATATGCATACGTATATATATAGTTAGGTCAAGCCGCAAAGGTGTACGTTTCCCCACTGTATTTCATATTTCAACTGCATATTTTTATGGCTTTAACCTCCGCCAACATCCTCCAAGGGTTTTGGTGATTTAGGAAAGGAAGTGTTTTCGACGGGCTCAGTACTTTTTTAATTTAAAAGCAGAAGGTTTAGAAGCAAATGGAAAAAATTAATGACACCGAAGAAAAAATATTTTGTGTACATTCAATTTATTTTTTTTATTTAGCTTAAAATACACAGGATGTCCACACATTTTCTGCATACCCTATTCATGAAGATGGGTAAGAATTCGGTAAGTTTCCATAATAAGTACAAAACTTTAAGACTGCATCCCGTAAACTTTCCAGAATACATTTTATTAAAGATTGAAGGAAAACTTCAATACAGATGCCACAATTGTCACAGTAGACCCATTTCACCCAAAAATTGATTAATGATGTGAAAATTATAAATAAATGTGTGAACTCAAAAGTAGAGCAAAACTCAAAAATACAATGTTAAAGAAAAAGTGAATTCTACCCCATATTCATCTTAGTTACGTATTGTTTTTTTAATTCATTTTATGTTTTTTATATCCTTTTTTAGGAAAAGCGCACCATTTAGGGACGATACGTGCATATTCTCCGTTGGTGAAAACGTTGGTGAAAATGTATAAACTGTAAAACTACAAACATCCATTGATAAAATAACGCAATGGAATAGAATGTGGAGCACAAAACTGAATCAAACAAAATCAGTACAGTAAAGTTTACAAACAAAAAAATTTTCTATCAGCCTGTAAACGTTCCATACGCTTATAGAGCAAAGTACTTGGTGCATGACGCCATGAAGCGGAAATGAAAATTGCATATTAAAATTACAACGGTGAGATGAATACAAAATGCAGTAAACTTAATTGGCTTATCGGTAGAAACTCAAAGCTGCGTGTCGAAGACAAACTCTTAATTTAAAATCAGGTCCTTAAACCAGCATGGACCTTTGGCGTCCAGCTGTGGGAAGAATGCGAAAAACAGCGAAAATTAATATTGAGATGATATAACGCTTTCATAAAGCATCTTGGTCTGTTCGGAACGACGACATACACAGAGAACTGAGGTGAACACAGTTAAAGACTCAGTCAACTCTTTGCTGCTAGCAAGCTAAAATAATAAAACAGCACACTAACGCTGGAATCTGTCACTTTTTACAAGAAGGTCGACTTTGTGGTAAACCCATTGTTATTATATAATATCTCCATATTTGTTAAACATGAAGAAACTTCGCCACACCGTCAAGAAAAAAAAGGTAAACAAAATCATAGACAAGCCTGAGGTCTTTAACGCTTGCCCTTTCCTAAACTAAAGCACACGAGTTTAATCTGATGAACATTTGTCGATTTTAACTAAATCTTATTAGAAGGTTTAATGTTGGATGAATACGGCCTTTGTCATAAAATGGAAGGAAATTTGATATTCCTGCTGGATTAGCTCAGAGAACTCAATGACATGGGGCATGATGCTACCTTTGTTATCTAAGGCAAGTCAAGTTAAGCCAAAACATAATAATATGATACACCGACGGGCACCTTACTGAGAAAGACGTAGTAGCAGGTGAAAAGATACGTGCGGGCTGGGGAAAACTTACCCGAAAGCACTAAGCAAGAATACAAGTATATTTAAATCAGGAGTCCTCTTTTTAATGGCGCTTACACTCTTTTCGGGTATTTGACTTTTTGTGGCCTGCATCTTGATGTTGTTCCACAAATGGAGGGACCTACAGTTTCAAGCCGACTCCGAACGGCAGATATTTTTTTACGAGGAGCTTTGTCATGGCAGAAATACACTCGGAGGTTTGCCATTGCCTGCCGAGGGGCGACTGCTATTAGAAGCAACTTTTTCTATCATTTTGGTAGTTCAAGCGAGTGACTAACCAATATAAAAATGCGCTCTCTTTACGCTCAGATTCCGGACCTCGTTGATTTTTGTGTCACCAAAAGTCTATCGTACTTGCAGATAATCTGTAAATCCTGATAGGATAAATTACAAATTCGAAAATATGTCTCAAAACTGCCAGCTTTTCATCAGCCGTACAAATTGGACTCAATTTTAAACTATTTTGTTGTCGATGCTTGACATAAAAGGTGCTCTAAAAAGCGAAGAAGATATAATCGATGCTACCGAATATCTAACAAAATGTATCTATTATAGGATGCAGCGTGGTCATTCAGCACTCACATGAGTCCTCATATACAAAGAAGCTGAAACAGCTGTATCTTCCTCAAAAAGAAACGCCAAACCAGAAGAATATGAGAACAAGCAAGATCTCTTCAATATAAAAGCCATTTTAACAATGTATCAAAACGAATAAAAATATTATTGAAAAAGCAAATCGATAAAGAGATGAGGAAGTTTCTATGAAGTTTGGACCCAACCCATCTCACCAACTACTCCTTAAGGAAGATCAGCATAAAAGTAAGTACCACAATAGAATACCGTTCACCGCAGTTCAGCTTTTTTCTGAACACCTAAAAGGTATATTTACACCAAACGACACCGAAACTGATCCTTGTTTCGACATCACTGTCGCTACCTATTTCAACGAACCCTACCAAAGCTGCCGATGAAAAAGTTCATCAAAAGTGAAATATTTAGCACTATTAAAAAGCTAAAAGATCACTATGGCATGATCGCATTACGGCCGAAATTCTCAGCAAACTATTTCCTGATTTGTTCAATGCTTGCTTAACCACAAAATTTACCCAGCTCAATGGATAGCAGCAGAAATTAAAATTGTGGTCAAGACTGGAAAACCAGGGAATGAATTGAAATCCTGCCCTCTACAATACTGTAAAAAGTTTTTAAAAAAGTCTTTCTTAAACGTTTAATGGTTTTTATTGAACGCAAACAAATAATCCCGAAATATCAGATGGGTTTCAGGTCCATAGACTTGTGAAAAAAATACAAACAGCGCTCGAGCGAAAACAAATCTGTTCAGCAGTTTTCCTGGACATATCACAAGCCTTCAACCGAGTGTGGCATCAAGGTCTACTAAATCTATTCTAAACCATCAAATGTTCAACGTAAATAACGAAAATGAAAACTTCAATTCCAAACAAATTAAAGCAGGGGTCCCACAAGGTAGTATATTTGGTCCAATCATGTACCTAATTCTTACACACGATCTGCCAACCACAAATGGTTACTAAGCGGTACTTTTGCCTATGACACTGTTATTACAACGATAGCAGCGGATCCCACAGAAGGCTCTTCTATGCTCCAAGTAAGCATAAATAAAATCTCTCAATGGCTCCGGAGTTGGCGGCAAAAAGTGAAAAAAAAACAAACCCCAATACGTAATCTTTACCACAAAGATAATCGCTGTGGCGCACAGCATCAAATTCAAACTTGGAAATCCTGCAGCGTCTTCAGTCCAAGACCCTACGCACTCTAGTCAATCATCACTTCAAGAGAAAACCCAAAATTTAACCAGAAAATACCGAAAACGACTTCAATCGCACCAATTGAACTGAGAGCTACGTATAAAAGAATGAACGTCAAATATTTGTGAAATGTCTTTTGTGAATTATAAAAATTAATAATAAAAAGAACAACAAACTATGGACGTCGCAGCCGAATGGTTTGGTGTGTGACTATCATTCGGAGAACGTAGGTTAGAATTTCGGTGAAAGAGCAAAATGAAGAAAACGTTTTTTCTAGTAGCGGTCGCCCCTCGGCAGGCAATGTCAAACCTCCGAGTGTATTTCTGTCATGAAAAAGCTCCTCATAAAATATATGTGTATCTGCCGTTCGGAGTCGGCTTGAAACTGTAGATCCCTCTATTTGTGGAACAACATCAAGACGCACGCCACAAATAGGAGGAGACGCTCAGCCAAACACCCAAAAAGAGTGTACGCAACAATTATATACATATATATATATGATATATAACCTAAGACTATACCCCAATAGAATTTTCCGGCTTCCTCGATGAAACCTTGAAACATGTACTGATAGCATATCCAGCACGGTTGCGTAAGCAAGACAAACTCGTAGGTAAACATATTTTACGAGAGAGGGAAGTAGAACTCAATAAAATAGGCCAAATACTCAAAGGTGTTGAAGAAGTTGGACTCAGGGAAATTAAAAAATAAATAAATAAATATTCAAAACTTGTAAACATGTCGATGGTTTTCGAGAAAAGTGACATAATTCAAAAATACAAAATACTGAGCTGGGTCAGTTTTCTAGGTCACCTGACAAAACGACACTAACGCCATCTCTTAGAGTTGCTTCAAGATTCGCTTATGACGCTTTTCCAGATAAAAATATATAAACTCTGTCGTTGATTTTTGCTTTTAACGGCAAAACTCCGAATTTAAGTTAATTTCGCTTTTCTCGAAAGCCAGCGATGTGGTGATTGCATAATTTTGCAACGGAATATAAATTAAAATCAGAACACATGAACCTTGATATCCTTTTATTATCCTTTTTTTCATTCGATATTTCCCGTCAAGTTGTTGGCCGTAATGGGGTTTCTCTTTTTTCAGTCAAAAATTGTGGCATGCCTATCCATGCATCATTACAAGTAATCATGAACGCGAAAGTTAATAAACATATCTGTCTGCAATCACCATCAGACATCGCGTCGCATCCATAACAAAGGCGGCAATGGACCATTATAAATTATTGTTGTTAGGCCAATAAACAACCAGACAACCTCAGGTTCGCCAGTACAGCGCTTATTCGATACTACGAATATGGCACCTCACATAAAAAGGGTGTCCAGAACACGTATATTAGAGATGTGTAGAAAAAACCAAAGCCTCAAAAAACCAAAGCAGCGCGCAGCAAGCCATGATCCTCTTTGGTAACCAAATATTTATATGCGCATGTGAATAGGCGAGCATTCACTTTTACGTGCATAATGCGCTTTAAATACATGCATACTTCGAAATACAAATACAAAGAAAAATAAAACAAGAACAAAACATTGCAGTTAGAAGCCTCCTTGGCGAATATGAATTACTTGAACTTCGAGTAGCCGTACTTGAAACTATCTATCGCATTACACTTGGCTGCGCTGCTAGCGAATTTGCAGCTCAGGATGCTGATGCATTAGGTGGCTGATACCGATCATCATATAATATTTATGTATGTGCATATGCGCGTATATGTATGTAGTAGTCTTTGGAGTGTTAGTGCTGTTCTGGTGCAGGAACGCTTGCCAAAGTTGGGCGCACAATAATATTGATTTATACCTTTCAGCGTTTCACAACATTTATCATGGCATAAAAATGCATTTATCATTAAATGTTGTTGCGCTTGCGCAGCGAAAACACTTTAAGTGCCAACTAAGCCAATGCATATCGCAATTGCTATTGCTATTGCTGTTACTGCTGCTGCTGTTGCTATCTTAGCCGCTCTGCTTGCATAGTTAGACTTGACATAGAACGCCGACAGGGTGTTGGTGCTCACTTGTTGGCTAAGACAGCTTTGCCACAGACGCCATTCCCCCACATATTCACAAGCACACACATATGGTCGGCGATCGCTGGCAGCCGTCTAGCTGGCCGCCCGCCGCGTCCGTTTTTGGCTAGCATCCTGAGGCTTTTGACGGGCAACCGCCGCTCTTGGAAGCTGCGCCACCAGCAGCTTGAGACATCCGCAGCTCACCCGCTGCGCTGACTGGCGGCTGGATTGGTATAGTGTGCAATGTCGCAGCGGTTGTCGCAGGCACGGATTGAAGATATTTCATTTCATTGCCTGCCTCAAGTGGCTACATCGCGCAGTGGCAGTGTGGCACTTATTGTGCGATCATTTTAAGAACATCTACACCTTCGTTTTCTTTTCGATTTCAATTTTTTTACTTACATACTGCTTAGGCGGCAATGTCACCTATTCTGCCATTATAGTGATTTTGTAACTTTTTTCATTTTATTATATGCTTTTATTTTTTTTTTTTGGAAATGCCACACTGCCCTGCCATTTTAGGTAAGCGATTTGTGCGGATTGTGCTAATGTCAAGTCAAGCTGTGCGCGTCCACGTTGTACAAGGCATGTTTCGCTCGCTACTTTACCAATTTCACGTGTGTATGTACATACATATTTACACAAATTTATTTATCGCCTGAATTGGTAGGGGAAACAGTTGGAGATTCTCCAACTGCCACTTATTTGTGAGTTTTAAAATTTAAGTACATATTAATGCGGGTACACACATATACATATATACATATGCACACATTTAATTTGAAGACCTTCTTCGTTATACATACTTATGTACGTATTTCACATACTGTATATAGTTATACAGTGTGCGTACGGCATTTGAGGACAATTTGAGAGTGAATGAAACTTCACGAATTTTTTACACAAGACTAACTTACTATATATCTAAAAAATCATTCAATAAAATCTTTATTAGCTACAATAACTTCATCGATCTTGGGACGGAAATGATTGCGTACCCAAATTAAATGCTCTTTATTCATATTGACCACAACAGTATAAATTGCAGCCTTCAGAGAAGAAATGGTGTTATGAGGTTGCTTTTTGGTTTTACGCTCAACTACGCGCATACGTAGTAATCGTAGTGATTAAAGTCTGGTAAGTTAGATGGCCATAAGTTCGGTGTTATTTGGTCATGGAAATGTTCAGCGATCCAGTCTTGTGTCGCCATTGTTTTGTGTGAAGAAGCATAGTCTTGGGGAAAGATATATGTGCTGTCATCGGGCACACTATCAGTCCGGGGTTTCACTACTGTCACTAGAACCATGTTATGTGCGGAAGAATTCACTTGACATCATTGAGTAAAGAAGTGTGGTGGCATGACATATCATAACATATCTGTTGCTCACAACACCAAACGCCATAACAGTGGCTGGGAACTTCAACCAAGACAACAGGAACCTCTGTACAATTGGAACATAGCCATCTGCCACTCTGGTCATTTTGAGGTCGCTCTTTTGTCTCGCTCGTCTAAAAGCTGTTTTGTCAAAAAACAAAAAAAAAAAAAACAAAAAAAAAAAGCTTGTAACATTTCAGGTACTTAATGCTTCTAGAAGGCAGTTTGATTGGATAACCCATTGTTCCCGTGCTTGCTTCAACATAAACTGTCTTCTGCACCTAACGTAGGATTTACTTGTATATAGAAGATCTTCATGGACAACTCGACTGCTAAGACCCTCAGAAACATTAAGCTCCCTCATAAGAGTCCTCATTGATTTTGTAGGATCTTCGTCTATGATTGCTTGTACTTGTTGAATAAATTGAGCAGATCGAACAGCATCAGAATCTTCCGTGAGTATTTTACCTTTTACTACAGATTCAGCATCGCCGCCTGATACTTCCAATACCCGGCGAACCTTATGACCGAAAGAACGGGCGCACTCAAGAAAATTAGAGATTTCTAAATCGATGGATTTGCACATACAAATAGCGACGATAAGTGCATGTCACTTTATTTCTGAGTTAAGTTGAGTACTATAAAAGACTTATCTACAAAAGAGAAAAACGAAAAATAATGGTTTCGGGAAGTTATAGCCACATGTATGCACGTTCTCTACTACCGTATGCACCCTATATATTCTATACAAAATTGCCCAAAACTCACGAAGATATGAAAGCATAAATACAGATGTGAATTGGCAAAAAACCGTCTACCCTTTTGACAATTCCTCGATTTAGAAATTGGATTGGGGAATAAGTTCAAAGCGTCTTTATATTTTCTTTTTTTTACAACGATTTATTTGCTGTTTTGATAGAGAGTAAGTATTCTCTCTCTCTGCTCTACAAAACTATTTTAATTGTATTTAGTATTAGTTTTGAAGCTTAGAAATGAAATACCCAGGTGGCAAAAATCAACATTTTCGACAAATCCGACTCTTCTTTGCTTTTCATCGAGGTCAAAAAGCTGCCGAAGCAGTCCATGATATTTGCGACGTGTATAGAGAAGGTGTCAAAGGCGAGTCTACAGCACGGAAATGGTTTTCAAAAATGGCGATTTTGGCGTCGATGAAACGCCTTACAGCGAAAGCCTTTTAAATTCGAATTATTCATTCAAAGAAGAAGATGATATGTGTTTGGTGGGACTGGGAGGGCATGGTGCACTGGGAAATGCTCGAATAGAATGTCACGGGCAACAAGAAACTCTATTTTGCCCAATTACACCGCGTGTACTCGTGCGACACTAATCGACTGAAAATACCTGATCGACACGGTCACACTATACTCCATCACGACAACGCCAGTCCCCATGTTGCACAAGTCGTCAAAGCCGCACTCCAAGAGATCCAATGGGAGATCCTTCAGCATTTACCTTACACCGACCATGATTAGCTTATTGATATAATTATTGTTTTTGACTTTTATTTAAAAAGTCTTTGGTAAAAACGCTACGAATTTATTCCCCAACCTAAAACATCGCTACAAACTTGACATACCCTCCTTTAACCTATGGGTTTAATTGAATTTAATAGCACTGATGAGAAGATCCAAACAACAAAAACGGAAAAAGACTATGCGCGCGATAAAAACTGGTCGAATGTAAATAACCCTAGATGATAAGTAAATCATAGTAGTAGAATAAAAATCAATGCGTATTTAAAACGCTTAGAATATTTTCGATGTTATTGCGTCATTGTTTTTTAGCAATTAATTAGTGTAAAAAGCAATGGGAGAAACCCAAAGCAAAGTGCAAAAAGCGATTAAAGCGGTGAAAAAGCTGAAATCTCCCAAGTCAACAGATATTGAAGAGCTTATAAAAGGGCTGAAAATTAATATTAATCTTTATCTTTAAAACAAAATCTGGTAGTAGCTGAAAAACAAATCTTTTTCTCAGCTAAGGCGAAAGAATATTATGCTATTGGAGATTTGAATATTATTTTGAAATGTAAAGGGTAAATATATCGCTCGTTTTATTCACATACTGAACGAATGCTTTTTCTGTTAATATCAAAAAAACGAGTGTGCGTAGTTTTCCGGTTTCTTTTCCAGCTTTTTTCTTGTTTTGGACCGTAACCCCAATGGTTAACTTAGGTTTCAGTAATTGAATTTCCAACTAGTAAGATATAAAAAATGGTCGCTTGAGATGTTGCGGCCATGTATACAGTTACCAGGTCGGTCTCCAAAATTTCGATCGGTGCTTGTAACGCTAAACTTTTTGAACCCACCAAAGCAAACTAAAATAAAATAAATGCTCCTGTCAGCTGTCAATAAAGTGTTTCTATATATCTATATACATGTACGTATATATCATCGTTTGCTAAGATAGTTGGATACACTGTTATTTTAATTTTTTCCCCCGTGAGGAGGAAACTCTCATGCACGGCTTGTAATCCCACGGCAACACCTCTCCACTATCAACCACTCTCTCCGTGGCAGTTGTTTATGCCAGGATTTCAACATTTTCGCACGTTGAAAGTCCCACACGTCGTAAATGGGTTGTCTGTAAAACTCACTTTAACGGAAGTTGCCACCAGTTTATATTTAAAAAAGTGTATCTATATTTACTTAATTGGCGATTACATTTTTAAGAGTTTGGCTGAGCTCCTCCTCCTATTTGTGTTATGCGCCTTGGTGGTTTTCTACAAATGAATGGACCTACAGTTTTCATTCCACTCCAAACGGTAGATGATTTTTTTATGAGGAGCTTTTTCCAAAGCAAAATACAGTCGCAGATTTGCCATTGCCTGTCGAGGGGTAACCGCAATTAGAAAACAACTTTTTCTATCATTTTGCTTGTACGGAGATTCGAACCTGCGTACTTCCGAATGGTACTCACGCACTAATCCATATGGCTTCAGCGGCCACTATTATGAAATAGCATGTAAACTGTCATAAAAATTTTACTTTCTTCACTCACATTTGCGATTTTTTCTCGAGGGCATGGATTCCGTGAGATGGGAGCTCTTGGCACTCAGATTACTGTTAAAGCTTTATGAAAGGTATGCGCCTGAATTCCCGTACAAAAGGGAAATCAACTCAACCCATACACTAAAAAAAAACCAAATACGTTACCCTTTCAATTCAAACCTCACTAAAAGACGAAGCGAATGTTTTAGTTTGCAAGATAATCGTGATCTTTCCAATGCAAAGAGGTCTTCCTCTTCCTTTGCTACCAGCAGCTGGTATCGCATCGAATGCTTTCGTATCCAGTTATGTCGTCCAACGTAGTCAGCAGAGCTGCTAGGCCGACCCTAAGACTATAGCTATTGTTCCATCGCCTGCGATACTCCCTTCGCCAACATGCAAAGGTCAAAATATCCAACGCATTACCTTTTTCTCAAACACTCAAAAGGACGTCTCACCGGATGCCGCCATCGTCCAAGTTACTGCGCCTTCCAATAGGATAAACATGATGGAAGACATATAAAGTGTTAGTTTTGTTCGTCGAGATAGGACTTCATTACTCAATTGCTTACTTAGTCCAAAGTAGCACTTGTTGGATTTCAAGGCTGGCATTACTGTCGGTGTTAATGGTAGTTCCTAAATAAAGGAAGTCTCTTACATCCTCAAAATCATAACTGTCAACAGTAACGTGGGTGCCGATACGTGAGGGCGCGGACTGTTTATTTGATAGCAGAGGGTACTTTGTTTTGTCCTCGTTCACCACTAGACCCATTCGATTTGCCGCCTTATCCATTTTGGAAAAGGCAGAACTAACAACGCGGTTGTTAAGGCGAATGATGTCAATATCAGCAATACCACCAATTGTACGCTTAGACTTTTTGTGAAGCTACGCACGAGATCAAGTTTAAGACGACACGCAACTTGGACAAAAAATTAAAAATCGTCCATTGTAATACCATACAGAGGGAAAAGAACAGGTGGAAAAAGGAAGAAGGGGCTTAGGATTGGTGGATGACGACCAACAGTGGCTAGTGACAAACATTATTTTGAAATACAAGTTTCGTCAGTATTTAAATTTCCAGTAGTGTTTGTTTTTTGTTTGTGCAGAATTTAAAATTGGATAACACTGCGCACGTGTACGTTTGTATCTAGCGAATTATGAAGGCGCACTCAGTGTATTCAAACATACATAATTCTTAAGCCTTTGGGGTCATGTTGGTTGTGGTGTTGGAGGCTCAAGCGGTTTGGGTCGAAAAATAAATAAGGACGCCAAACGAAATGCTTGCATATTACATTGGTTTTTGCGATTCTCAAAAGGTTTTACGACTTTGTATTAACATCCAAAATCCACTGGCATGGAAACGAATTAGGACCGAGCGGCAAATATGCACACATCCATACCTGTACTGTGAGCGCATAACTTCTTTTCGAGCAGCAAAGTGAATTTAAGACTAATAACAAGTAACGAGAACAACAAAGGCGCGAGTTATAATAACAAAGGAATACCAAAGGAGAAATATAAGTTCGCTAAACAGATATGTACGAGTATGTACATACATACATACTTGCATACATCTAAACCTGTGTATGCCGCGAAAATAAAGAACTCTGCAGAGGGCAAAGATGACAAAGGATGTTTACGCGTTTTGTTCACGAAGGTGTTTAACAAATAAACAATACAACAAAAACAACAAAAAAGAAGCCTTTATAAAAGCGAAGCAATAAAAAGCAGAGTGAAGCCAATGTCAGGCAAACAAACAAGCGGAATTGTGTGGCAGACAAAGCGGGCCGAAAGTCAACTAAAAAAGGGGTGTTAGCAGGCAAAGGGGCTGAAGATCTGGTTGGTAAACGAAGGGCGGGAGATTGGCGCAAAAGTTGAAAAGGGCGTCCCAAAACGAGCCACAAACGCACGGGCACACACTTCGATGCGTATTTGGAGGAAACTACACCCCCGAATCACTCGTTCGCAACCTGCTGGAAAGCAGTGAAAAATGGAGATTGGCAAGCGACGTACAAATGTAATAGTCGGCGCGATGCAGAGGCTGACAACCGAAAGGTTAAGGCGCAGCAGCGGCTACTAATCGCCTTCCCCTCCTCTCGAAGTAATGCTTGGCGGCAGTCCCGTGGGGAGCAGAATTCGACGAACAAAAAGGCTTATCCTGCTTTCAAAAGGCCACTTGATGCTGGTGCGCTACCACAACGCCCATGAAAGAAAAGCACACAAATATTTATGTAGATATGTATATACATACATACATATGAATGTATGCACATGATCAGAGCCACTGAGCGACACACAAAGGCGCGCTTATGGCAGCACCAGCACTATCGGTTACTATCAGCGCAGATCGTCGAAGAACAAACGGCACGAATTTAAGGATTTTTAAACTGAATTACAGCGCGAATTTTTGTGTGAACAAGCAGTGAACGAACAGTGATACAAAAATTTATGTGGCTATGTTTGTCGTTGTGCATTCGTATAAAAAAGTGTATGAGTTTGAGCAAACACAATGAAATACGATAAATATAAAGGACGCTGCTGCGGTGCCAACCAAATGCGATGCGATACAATAAATTTCAGATTTCGCTGTGGCAAAGGCGCAACAAATCAACAAGTACAAAGGACGTACAAACAAACTGACTCTACTGACGTGGCGCACAATAACAGGCGCGCTCGAAATCACAGATTTGTTTGCAAATGCTTTAAATTTTGGCTTTGCGGATATCAACTCGTTTGGGATATGCGATTTGTTTTTCAAGATTGGTAAGGTTTGTGCATTTAAATATTTATACACATACATACATATGTATGTAGATATTTTTCTGTAATTTGCTGGGCGGCGCAGTGGCAGCGCCGAAAACACTATGAACAAAAGTCGTTGCACACCCCTAGTTTATGCGCTTCGGTGTCTTCCACTTTCCGTACTCGCCATTTAGCCGAGCATATGCCACGTTTATTATGTTTTTGGCTTTTGTTCGAGGCCTGAAGGCGTGATTGTAGCTTGTTAACAAGTGTTGGCAGTTTAATTGAGTTGAGGGATCAAAGCAATAGCCCCAAAGCAACAGCAAACGCGGCAACGGCAACAATTGCAGCTTCCCAATGTAAACGCCAGCCAATGCGTGTGGAAATGCAGGTGTTTATGCACATACATACATATGCATGTATTTGTGTATATATGTTATTTTGTATGCATGTATGTATGAGTGTAGGGTGTTTTTTTGTTTTTGTTATGCAGGGCTGTACACATTTTTTTTGTACACATACATATGGGCCAGCTTTATTTATTCGCCTGTAAATTCTGGCATTATTTCGTGTGCGTGCGTGTGCGTGTGTCTGCATATTTCGAAAAACTTCCATCTTCATACCACTGCCACGCGTAACTAATTCGACATTGAGCGCTTTAATCTGCGGCTGTATACCTCGAACTCATAGGTGTATGCGTGTGTGAGTGAGTGCTTGTGTACGCCTCGTATGCGTATTGTATTCAGGATCACTAGCGTGAGTTGCATGCCACAACACTTACTGCACTGCCGCACTGCTCACTGTCACTCACAAAGCACCAACACTCAACGTTCAACGCTCGCCTCTTGTCGCTCGCCAACACACATCTGTCCATACAGTCGTCCATTTATTCCAATCTCCATTTTTCCGCACTCACTCTTTATTTGCCTGCAGATAAAAAATTTCATATCTACTCGAGCGCCGCTCGCATGTTGAAATAAATTAAATGCACGTCACCATCATTGATTGCAACAACCTGTCAACGGTGGCGGCACACCGCAATGATAGCCTTGTGGTTGTTATTGTTATTCATATTGTTATTGCTTCCTTCAATGCTTCAATGTGTAGTAATGTTTTGATTGTTGTGCTCTTTCATTTTATTTTGTTTTTGTTTTATGAACAAGCGTTCAGTTCACAGTTTGCTGTTGGGTTTGCTTGCAGATATGTTCCAGTTGTCAACTAAAGTGGCAGAATTCAATTTGTGACAAGTCGGAAATTTTATTAGCGCCACTATGCGAACCGGAAGCTGGTGAGTCGCTGTTAGCCAAAGTACAAGGTGGCGCAAAATTAGTCATCCGATTTGGTTTTTGAACAACATTTTTATTAAATAAAAAAAAAGCATTTTGAGCCATAGAAATCTTTATCTTGACCTTGATTTGACAATCGCTTGTCGGTTTGTATACTACAGCTACCTATTTCACAAGTGTCAAAAATGGTGAGTAAATAATTCTAAGATGGAACAGTTTCTCAAGTTCATAACGATCGCCTGACTATGCAGCACGACAGCACTCGGCAACATTTAGCACGGTTTCTCAAAATACACCCCCTATTTAGGACATATGTAGGTTCATATGGGCACACATCGCAGAGGCATGTCATTCTGTGAATTTGATGGAGTCAGCTGCTGAGCTAACGTAATTGCCAATCTAACATTTCAATCTCATTTTGATGTTGCCACTCCAGACAACTTCGATGCTCAGAGTCGTTGTCTTCTTTCTATAACCAAGATTGACTAGTGCTTCCAAACATCTTCCCGACTGACGGTAAGTAATATTGATCAAAACTGTATTCAAATTGGCGGTAAATAAACGGCCGTTTTAAAATCTCTTGTCGGAGAAGCAGTCTTAAGCATGCACCTCAACTGGATGCTTAACAGTTCCGTCCGGTTGTCGATTACTCCGACGTATGCAACTATTCGCCCAACTGAAGATTCATATGTGATATTACGTTTGCTCAATTCCGTTCTAAATTTTCCTAAGCTCTTACAAGCCTTTTTTCTATGTGTAATAATGAGAGCAATATAATGCGGCCGCCGTAGCCGAATGGGTTGGTGCGTGACTACCATACGGAGTTCACAGAGAGAACGTAGGTTCGAATCTCGGTGAAACAACAAAATTAAGAAAAACATTTTTCATATAGCGGTCGCCCCTCGGCAAGTAATGGCAAACCTCCGAGTGTATTTCTGCCATGAGAAAGCTCCTCAGAAAAATATATGCCGTTCGGAGTCGGCTTGAAACTGTAGGTCCCTCCATTTGTGGAACAACATCAAGACGCACGCCACAAATAAGAGGAGGAGCTCGACCAAACACCCAAAAAAGGGTGTACGCGCCAATTATATATATATAATAATGAGAGCAACGGTTTTTTCAATGTGCTCAGGAATTTGACATCTTCTGCGGGCACGTACCTTTGGAAACATTAACACCACTTTTCCTTGGAATTTCTTCAGCTTCACGCAACAATAAGTTCGACTTTGTCACAAACAATTCCATGAACTTCTGATTTTGGTTTGGAGAGGTATGTTTTTTTGTTTTGGGCCTCGTCCGGGAGTCGTTAATGTTTTTAACTTCGGTATACCGTTACACCCATTTGTTTACGAACGTCTTCGACTTCTTCAAATATTTTGCTGAAGATGTGCGTGACATTTTTGGACCTTTAGGGTGTATACATCAGAACTCAAATTGTTTTTTATATGCGGAACTCATTTTGTATAATCAACGTAGGCTTTCTAAATATCTCACAAAACTAACAAGTTGCACAAAGCGAAAAGGACACACAATTATGAAAAGGATACGCCTATAACGCAGCATTGAAGTTTTCTTACAGCGGAGCTCCCAGTTGGAATTTGTTTTAGAGAGACTGTATATAGTATTTGGACTCGATTAGACTTCAAGTAGACTGCATCTACACTCATTCCAACAAGGCCTTTCATACTGTTATAGAATTGTCTGTGTAGTTCGGGTCCTCCAATGGTTAAAATCGTATATATCTAAGTGAATGAGTTGGCATGTTACAATTTCCTCAAGGAAGTGAAGTAAAGGTTCTCCTTTTCGTTCAATTTATAAATTATGTTACCAGCTGCTTATAATTTGCCAGGCACCTAGTATATACAGACGACTTGAAATTGTTTTCGTAATAAGAAATTCAGAGGATCTACTTAGGCTATAGTTTGACCCTAATGAACTCTCTTTTTCGTGTTTGTTTTCGATACTTGATCCTGCCATAAATTCTGTGACAGATTTTACCCTTTTTATCTCAAGTTGTTTAAAACGAAGTTCGAGCCAATTCACCTATTGTTCGGGCTCTTCGCTTATTTAATGAGATCTTGAACTCTAGTTCGTATGATTTTCCAATTTCCAAAAATCAATTCCATTTTTTGTTGAATGCATAATTTTGCAAAAGGAAAGATTAAACCAAGAAAGAAGAAATTTGTTTTCACTAATTTCCCATACAAAATTTACCTATTGACTTTGTTTTAACCCTTCTTTTTGTGTTAATTTAAAGTTTTCCAAAGTTGCTCGTTCTTAGAAATAATAATCACATGCCAGACATTGCGTCACATGCAGAAGAAGCCAGTCCACCAGTCGCTTTATCGGCGGCAACACAAGCGAATGCTGTAAATCCTTTTAAAAAATGCGCGTGCTTTTAATTTTTATCCTAGACAGTGTGACGTGTGTTGCCAGATTAGGATGTAGCCGAGAGTCAACCACTATAGCGGACAACAAAAATCTATGGTGGCAATGCAGCGGCAAAGTGTATGACGTGTGCTACGGCACAGCAACAAAGAGCGCAGTGAGACAAAAGCGGATGCTGGTATTGTTGGCTTAACCTCTTTAACAGCTAACTGGCACACACTGTTAAGCATGTTGGGGTGCATAAGCACGCGGAGCAGTTTTTTAGTTTTTAATTTGTCTATATTGATATAAATATAATACGTAGATATGTGTGTAGCTGTGTGCGTGAATGCAGTGGAATTGCATGCTAAGAGATTGGAATTTGTAAATATGTTTTGTATGTTAACATACGGACACATGTACACATAAGTTTGCAAAATTAAATGTTAGCAACCATCGTATACTACTACTCCTTCACGACTCTCCCCAAGTTGCCAAGCAACATTATCGCCGTTTCCTGCTGCTGCCTCTGCTGCGGCGAATCATACATAAAACATGCCATTTTATGGATCCAACGGTCCTTGCCCTGCATCCAATTGGTTTCCCTGCACCTTCGTATGAGACTGCAAGCGCTTGCTTGCCTTTGTCCTGGCGCTGTTACTGGTTTTTTAAAAGTGTTCCCATGTTTTGATAGCCTCGCTATCAGTGCGCCATGAAAATGAATGTGGACTATTGGTAGATTAAAGCAAATGAAATGAGTGAGAGCGCGCCAAATGTTGTAATTGCATCAACTGAATAACAATAACAACAACAACAACAACAGCCAAGTAGTGAGGCAGTCAACCAATCAGCCAACTATCACTGCAGCGCTCTTAGCCGCGTTCATATTGAAATGCAGGCATACTCGCATGTTTTGCCACACTTATATCTGTGTGCGTGTGCATATGTGGTGTTGGAAAAGTGTGAGCTTTGTTGCGTTGCATGCAGCAGTTATCTGTGGCAGGCACTTTGTTTGCATTTCATATGAATTTTACGTGTTTGTCTTCACATTTTGTCCGAGTACAGCAGCTATGCACCGAACATCAGCGAATCTGTTTGCGTACTAAAATGGCAGAGATTACAAAAAACAAGAAAAAAAAAACAAAACACAGAATCGTTGATGTGACCTAAAATGTGACCTAAAAATGCAAAAATCGAGCTGTACATGTTTTCGATTGCAACATTGAAACTTTAAATTATGGCATGACTTTTGATATGGACAGAATAAGAATGGGATAAAAAAAGCGGTAATGAAGCATATGTCATGCCCTAATCTTGAGTAACAGTATTGTAGTAAAACAATATTGCCTTAAGAAGATAAGAAGTGATATTTTGGCACAATCACTTAATTTTCTCCCTATTTGTTTTTCGTTTCGAAAAGGGATTGATTCGGCATGACACCAAAATACTATGTATTCCATATATACCACATGAATCAGTGAAATTTACAAAAAATGGTACAAGTGTTGGTGAGCATGACTTGCTCAAAAGTCGCCTCCACTGTAAGTAAGCAAGCAGTACTGAAATTCCTCGCTTCCATAATTTTTAGTCCATCTTTGAATATCTATACGGCATAAAACGGCATTCCAGAACATGGAAAAGCTGATTAATACACGCGAAAATATTGACTGACAGTAGTCGAGCAAGGATTCAAAAGACTTGGGCTTCCCATGCTTATTAGACAAAAAAAAAACAGATAGAATTTCTCTTAACAGCAGCTGTGCTAAGTTTTACATAGAATAATTAATTCACTGCGGAAAAACATGAAACTGAAGTATTCTAAAAAACGAGTAAGCCTCCATAAGAATAGCTCGTTAGCCCCAATCTTTCGAGCGCTTTTGGTTTAATAACATCTCAAAAAGAATTGGTGTTGAATTTTCATCATCAATGTTAGAATTCACGTTCATGCCTACATTGGTTTATCTTGGGCTAAGTTATAAAGTATTTAGTAATCTAGTCTATACGTTTTAGGTTAGACTAGGTTTGGCTCCAGTGATTGCTACTCTCCATGAGTGTGTAGAGGACCGACTTAAGTTTGGAGGCCCATTGTGACACCATTTGATTAGGCTCAAGTCTCCCACTATAATTCCCGATGTGGTGAAACCACTTCGTCTCTCGGAAAATAGTGGATGGTTTCGGATTCCAAGTCTGCCAGCCATCCAAAGAAGAAAGAGTTTAGACAGCAATATCGCATTCTGGCAAGAGTGGGATAGTGGCAGAGAAAGTATACAACACTCTCCACTTCTTTCTCGTTTCCGCAGTTGCGACGGAAGTCAATTAGGGGGAGCACCACACGCTTCCCGTGTGTTTCCATTAGGCAGTGCCTGATTATATTGTAACATCAACCACTATACTAATAATGAAATAATAATCATTCTTCTTGAATAGATCTATCTAATCAGCTCATAAGTGGGCTCCGTGGTTAAAGCTCTGTTGACCTGCGCCATGTATACTAACCTGATCTAGCGCTTGCTTGAGGAAGAGGGGATGGCTACATATTGGGAAGAGTTGATTGATTTCAGATCAGTTCCACTCCCAACCAGCTCATCCGCAATGCAATTTTCAAGAAAGTATCTATGTGCAGGACCCAAAGCTGTTGGCACACCGCTGAGCCCGCGCATTTATAGATTTTGTGGCAGCTTGACTGTCAGAGTAGAAAATGATCGGTTGTGCGGCAACAGGCGAGACTTAAGCTAAGCTATTAAGTATTTATGTAATCTTGTCTATAAGATTTATATAATATATGTATTTCATAGGCTAGAAAAAAGTTGGAATGAAACGAAATATCATAGTAAGCGGCATTGGACCACTTGTCATATGACCGCTCAGTCGGCCCTCCTTTCATTGATTTGTGTAAGAAGTGTAGTGACGAGAAAGAGACAGGACCTCTTTAATATATTATGCCCGAATGTCCAGTAGCCCGAAGAATGCGAATAAGATTAATGTAGGCCACTCCGTTGAACACGACGGAAATCCAACAACACCAAGTTCTTTATGATTCCCCATTAGACTAGATCGAGCCCAAATGCGATGGATCTATAATCCCTTCTCAAATCTGGTGATCGTTTTGAATCACTTTTAGTCATATCTGGCTGAAGATCTCACAACTACAATCCATCTTTCACTATTTTGCCTCTATATTCGAGTATATAAAGGGTTTTCCAATAACAGGTGCTATTTTGAATAGCCCCCTATTTCGGTAGATGTCACTTTCGAAGCTGTCATTTTTTGATATTTGACAAGTATATAGAAACCACGCCATTAATAAAAATGGAACGATACACGCTTAAGCAACTCACTGGAATTATTAAAATTACTATAAAAATGATGAAAATTTGTCAGAGACGGTTCGTAAACTTAGAACATTTTTGGGCCATCGTGAAGCACCTTGTCGGACCGCAATACAGAAATTGGTGAAAAAATTCGAGCTGTTGGGATAAGTTACTGATGTGAAGAATAAAACCTGTGCACGTTGCTCAAGAGCATCCGAAAATATTGCTGTTGTAGCCGAAAGTGTTAAAGAATTAGAGATTCCTCAAACGTCATTACACCGTATTTTGCATAAAGATTTGGGTCTTAAGGCTTATTACGTGGAGTTAGCACAAGAACTCAAGCCGACCAACAACGTCTTTGCTGATTGATCTGGAATTCCATCGAAAAATCATCTTGAGTGATGAGGCCCATTTCCACGTCGATGGCTTCGTGAACAAGCAAAATTTTCGAATTGTTGAAAAGCCTTTCTCTCCTCAACGTGTGACTGTTTGGTGCGGTTTATGGTCCGGCGGAGTCATTGAACCCTACTTTTTCGAAAATGAAGCTGGAGCAACAGTTATGGTGAATGGATTGCGCCATCGAGAGATGATTAACGGTTTTTTATAGCCGGATTGGATGGTATTGATCTGGACAACGTTTATTTTCAACAAGACGGCGCTACGTGCCACACAAGCAACGAAACTATTTATCTTTTACGGTAATAACACCTCTTATTGGAAAACCATTTACAATTTCTGTGTGAAGCAGTTTCCTAGTGGCATTTGACATACTAATGCGTTATTTTCCTAGAATAATCTGCTTGATGGTATGTTGCCTTGCATGTTAATCTGTTATACAATTTTCGTTTAGGTCCTATGAACCGGAATTCAAGTGACGTGGGGGCTTCGCTACTTAGCCATGTACTTGTTCTCTGTCCTATTTCAACTTGCTTTACAGCCTCCATAATTACAGAAATATTTGCCTGGGAGACATTGCAATGAAAATGGATCAGGGGAAAGGCTAATGAGTAGACTTCGACGTAATACCTTCAACTCTGCCATCAACTTTTGGGTCATCTGTATGGACGGTTATCCTACTAGGTCGAGCGTGCCTAGTAAATTGACTTACACTCTCCACTGGTTAGAGTTCTTATGCTAGAGTAGATTTCATGTACCGAGATCAGAGCACAACGATCCGTGGTGCACACAAAAGAAAGCTTAACATTCTGTCTATGCGAGAGAGTGGCGAGATTACAGTATTCACTCGGAGATAAATGGAGAGCAGCGAAAGTAATTGTTGAAAGGTGTGCAAGGTCTGGTGGCCTTTAGGGTAGCATCGGGTGAGTCTTTGCCCTTTGAGAGTTAATTTAAGTTTTATTCAAAGAAAACTACCGTATAAACAATCTATAGTGGTAAATAGATCTTGAATGCTGCACAGATACAGAGACAGATATATATTCCCGGGTCCCTAGATAAAGATTCTTCGCGAACAAAGAATATTTTTTACCTTTCCTTCTCATCATTGTGTATGGTTGTGATAAAAAATACTTTTGCATTCATATAAAATTTAAATTCCTTATATCTTTTCCCTCCTAATACAATTTAATGTTGTCTATTTCTAATCATCCATCATATGCACACACAAAACTAAAAGTGTCTATTGAAAGTCACAGACATTTAAGCTAATAAATATTTGAAATGTAATTACAAATAATTTGACAAGAATGACAATCATTTTCATAGTGCAACTAAGAACACTAACCCAAACAAAGCTTAAGACAAACACAAGGAATTGCGTGATAAAATTTAATAGTAGCTGCATGATGCACATATACACACGCACTGACACGGTGTGGCAATCCCCTGCAGGAAAATTCATTCGCTCCGAACACGTGCATCTCTAGCGAACTCATTAGGATTAAGATTTGTTCGTGCTCCTTGGAAAGTTTGTAACTAATAAGCTTTGCATAAATTTTTCGATAGTTCCGAATCAGAGTTAAATTCATCTTTAGTTGGCCTATCTTGCCTTCTGCTTCTACAAACCAAGCAACATCACTTTCGTACCTTAAATATTTGGTTTCGAGTTCGATGGGCTGCATTTGTTGCTGGTTGTTAAAAAAAGAAAATTAGCTTAGCATTTTTTCACTAGTGAGTTCCACTGGTTTCTCCTGCAGGGGCCCTTTCAGCTATTTTCAATAGTTACATATCCCCAGCAAGCGAAAATTTTCGCAATTTCAGTATGGAGGAGAAATTGAGAAAACAATGGAGGGTGACAAGAATGATAGAGAAACAGATTACGCCTTCCCAATTACTTATGTGTGAAGAAGACGAGTAGACGAAATCAATGGAAACAACCAAGCACAAGAAATTATAAACAAACGCAAACAAACTGCGTTTGGAAGCTTTATATTAATTTGGGCTTTCACGATTTAACACACGGCACTTTGTTTTCTTTAGTTGGATTAGTTTAAATCTCACAAATCACAATACTACTAAGCCATTCACTGAATTTTCACCTACTTTTGTTTGCTTTGTTCGTTTGTTTTGTATTGCGAAGGGAGCTGAGGTCAGACTTGTCAAACTCGCGAAAAATAAAGTAACTGTTTTTTAATGGCGCCACCTTCGATACTCAATTCGCCTTGGGAGGATGATTTTTGATGCTTTCTTTTAATTGCTTTCTACTCAAATTTGCTACGAGCTTCCTTTGAAATTTATGTGACACTGCGGAATGCGGAGTTCACAAAGCGAGCAGGGAATAATTTCTTATTTCCATCACTTCTTCCCTTAGGTTAAACAATTCTACAACGGCATACAAGCACTTTGTAGTGTTTGATCTTGAGCGCTTTGAGATGAACTTGAGCAAAGATGAGTTGCCCTAAGCCATAGGAATTTGTTAAGAAATCATAGTCGGTGTTTGTTATTGCAAAGAGTTACGAAATCGTATATTAACTTTGGTGCGAAAGCAATTTGCTGGAATCGAAAAGATTCATCGATCATGTCAATCCTTGAATCTTTTATGGTATCTGTCGCTTTTGCTTAGTGGGTTAGAACAATAGCAACAAAAGCAAAGCGCAAAATTGCAGTCAATACACTAAAATGTCAAGCAATCAAACTGGCAAGCAATAAGGCAGCAGATGCTTGGAGAGAGGAAGTCAAGGTCGTCACGATTGTCATTGACTGCAAAACGGCTGTCGCGGTGAAGTGCTGAAGAATTGAAAGCGAGGAATTTTACAATGACACGAAGTCAACAAACAGTATTGTGTAAGGATGAAGACAACAATAATAGCAACAAGTACACAATTGCGAAAAGATGAGCTAATAAAAATGATTTTTATGCGAGTGAAATTCTATTATTAACTATGTATGTAATTGGAAGGGAAACGGTACTATGACGACAACAGTCTCCAGATATGCAATGGAACGAAAAGGAAAGACAGGAAAGGAAATGAAAGGAAAGAAACAATTGAAATCATAAGTACTAATATAAATGCATATTTCAATAGAATTTTAGTGGCTAGTGGTGAAAGTAACGGAAAGTAATATTAAATTTCAAATTACCATTTACCTGCATTGTGCTATAAATTGGCGAGATAAAATGTGAATGAATGAAAGTTTACACCTGCAAATAAGAAATGCAATATTAATAATACCGTGTAGAGGAGCAAGAGCGAGACTGAAAGAGGAAAGATTTCTCAATCGGTTTGAACAGAAATAAAGAAATGGCGGAAAAAAAGAAAGGATTTCACACAATTGCTAAAAACCAAGCCATGAAGCTTTTAAAACACCGTACTTAGAGTAGTTGTCAGACGCCTTATAATGGACTCGTATATAGCAGAGCATCCTATGAAGGTTTGAAAGTAATTCCATCTAAAGGCCTAATAGGACTAACTCCTACATAGGACTAACTCCGGTAGACAGCAACTAAAAGCCAGCTATCAACAGCTGTTTAAGTAAGCGAATTCTGCGATACATTACAGAAATCTTACCAAAAACACAAAAAAAAAAGATTTAATAAAACACAAAAAAGAACCTAACCTAAATCGAATTTTACATGTACTTACTATATAATATATACTTGACGCCACCTAAGCCGACTACCACTCAGCACTGCCCATTAAATGATAGAAACAGTTATTTTTAATAGCGCTCGCTCTTCGGTAGGCAATGCTAAAGTTCCAAGTGCCTTTCTGCCTCGAAGAAGCTCCTCATAAAAAATCATATGCCATTCGAAGTCGACCTAAAACTGTAGGTGCCCCGATTTCTGGAACAATA